>CM043022.1:64524455-64723675 GCA_023690525.1 Holotrichia oblita | reverse complement strand
ATAGGACTATAATTTAAACGGATTGTAAACCGTATATGGTTGAACGGCCAGTACCAAAAATGACCACACCGACGACGGCAATTAATTCCGATGCAGGAATCGCTCGTTCTCGTCTCACGAAGAAAATACTTTTGCGACTGTGCATTTGAATGCGGCAGCCTTAAGAGGTTCAATAAAATGACGTTTAGTTGTTGTAATAGAATCGTAAACAGCTTTTAAGCGTATACGTTAAACTTCGTCACGAACTTTGATAGCACTCTAAAAACTTCGAAGCAAGCCATACGACGATATCAATTAATGGTAATTCTAATTGCATCAATGTTCCGCATACTTTCGAAGTGAATTATGAGCGGGTTGTAAATTGATTTTTATGTAGTTATTTCTATTAGGTTATCTATATTACTTCCTCTTAAGATACCTACATAAGTAAGTACATGACATATTGAATAAATTAGGAAACGTGGGTGGATTTATTTTGTAAATGTAGTAGTCATTTACAAATGATTGAAAAAGAGCTTAGTGTATTCTACTATTAATTAAAAAATAATAAGTGACGTCCATGATAATGCGAAATACGCAAGCCTGTTGGTAATTAAAATTCTGTGTAACGGGAATGGGAGAAAAAATACAAAAAAAAAACGTTAAAACTACCATTCGTTAGTTTTTCTGGAATCCAATGTCGATATTAATTGTGTATTTATCACGAGTACCATACTTTTATAGTTCTGGTTGCTATTCGCTACACGATAAATAAGCAGTACAATAGACAAATCATTAAAACATAATATAGTATTCAGCTGTACCTATATAATGCTTCCAAAATTAAAATTCATTGCATTAAACTTCTGTCTGAACGTCTTTTTAATTTCAATCTTTTGTTAAACGAAATCTAACGTTTCGAGATACGGCCAGTGATTTAATTATAATGAAGTTTTAGTTTATAAGTTGGCCGAAAAATAACATCGAATCGAAAAAAATGTTCCCGTAATAATTATTTATAATTTTTCGAGAGGATTAGCTTAACAATGTCTTGCTGAGGTGGTTTCTATGTTTAAAACGAAGCATCACATCAATCGACAATTTCATTGGTATTATGAAGTCCAACGTGGACAAACATCGCCTGATTAAGGAATTCAAGAATGCATGGAAGATATGCTTGGGATATATCGTAAAATTATGACATCCATACATACTTCAAAGACCTCAATGCAAATGAGCCTACATGATGAACTGAGTGTGAGAATGTCAGTTTCTCGTTGGAGTCCACGTGTTTTAACTGTCTCAATAAAACTCAAAAACATCTATAGTATCGTATTCCTATGAATCCGCAAATAAACGTTAGTTCGCTGTTTGAATGTTTCGACTTGAAGAAAATCCAATGAAAGTTATCATTTCGTGAAGTACGTCAACGTTTGCCATCAGGTTGTGTAGCTTAAAATTCTTTAACAAGATCGAAGAACGGTTAATGCAGATTTATACACAACCATTTGTTTACCAGAAATAATCTCCATGCTCCGAAGAAGCAACAGCCAATTATTCTGCATCATGACAATGTAAGTTCACACACATTTCGAAAGAAAATTGAATTTTTTGGAGCAGGAAAATATCGAATATCCGTCACTCTGCGTGTAGTCCCGATCCAAGTCCCTACAATTATTTTTTGTTCCCAAAGATCAAGAATGAAATGCGCGGCTGAGGATTTAAGTTACTGGAAGAAGTAGTAGATGCCTTCAGAACTATGATTTTGACTATCCCAACTGAATACTGGAATAACCGCTTTAACAATTAGTTTGAACGAGTGCAGACGTCTACAATTTTGTGGAAAATATTTTGAAAAACAATAAAACACTTTGAGTCGATTTGTTGTTTAATTTTATGGCTATATGCAACACTAAAAAAGACATCCCTCGTATCACTCATCACCAGGCGATTTGGAACAAATTCTTAGCACAATTGAAGATGTATTGCAGCAGCGTATTCAATCGCACTCTATGGGATGATTTCAATTTAAAGTGTTTAAATGTAAATTGTCTGAATATTAATGATTTAGAAAAATCAGTACTCTTAGATTTGTAAAAAGTATTTAACTGTTTGAACCATAGAATTTTAATTAAAAAAAATTAGAGCATAGGATTTAGAAGATTTATAAACAAATTTCTAGCATCATATCTTACGAATAGGATGCAATATATGAGTACCTGCATAAAGGGGGAAACATATCAGTCACAATTATTACAGTGACACAGAGAAGTTCCACAAAAATCGGTCTTAAGGTTGTTCCTCTTTTTATTATATACTAATTGATCCACCACTGCCAACAAGTCAAAAATGAAAAAAATATCTATTACGTGTTAGAGATTTTAAGCAACATTATATAAAATTCTTCATAACAATAGCACACAGAGCTGCACAACGCAAGAATAATATATCAATAATGGTCGTTGAATCTCGTAGTAGAATCTCCAATATGCTACATTTCCAGAAATACTCGTACACGGTTTTCTCTACAGACATATAATTACTACTATTCAAATGTTTGTGTGAACAAGCTTCAGAACCATATACTCTATCTACTCTTACTCTAAAAAACTTTCGAGAACATATTTTCAAGAAACATAATTTGTTTGTTAGTTCGGTCGAAAAAGTTATTTTATTTCGTTCTAGTTTGCTTCGGGATCGACCTCTGTTCACTCGTCTTAAACATTAATTTTCGTTTCACTTTTCATAAAACAAGTTTCTCCCGTAAAATTTCCACGTGACCAAGCTCTCGAAACCGTGCCTGAATATCGAATGTCTTTTCTTATGAAATAGGTAGCTGCTTCTAATTTGTTTTCTAACAAAAGCTCTCCTTTCTCGGCTCGTTTTTTTTTTTTCTTCAACTTCTACCCTTTATTCTGTCACCCTATTCTTGTATATAACCAAATATTAGATACAGAACATGCTTTTGTGATCAGATTAGATAACTTTTAAATTTCTAGAATAATTTTCGAAAACGATAGGCTAATACCCAGGAAGGTATGAACGACATTCTACGAATCAAATCACAGTGATCCATTATCGTTTACGTTGAATAATAAGAACATTTTTAAGATATGGCAGTACTGATTGGTAAATATTTCGCCACTACCAAACATACAATAATGAAACTGAATATCTATTAAACTGTATACATGAGTAAAGTTAAATTTTATCGACAAATTCAACAACACTAAACACTTTAACCCACTGAACACCAAACAAGTTTTAACTAAAACACCGACGCGTTTCAACAGCAATGCTGTCATTATCAAGGCGATAATAAAACTAAATTAAAATAAAATCTACAAAAACAGGTAACCTAAATGTTATGCACGGTCAAACCGATACGCATCATTAATTGCCGATTCACGAAAACAATGACGAATGCGGTATAGGTCCATTGTCACAGTTCATTATACATGAATATTTTTATATATTTCTAAACTTTCGAAAACATTTAGAAACTTACAATTGTTTATTTGTCTAATCTTAGAAGATTCAAAGAGCATATGGCTAATCTTAGAATCTTAGATCATTTTTGAGACAGATCACAACATCCATCATACGTTGAATTAATTAGACAAATAAACAATTATTGTAAGTTTCTAAATGTTTTCGAAAGTTTAGAAATATATAAAAATAAGTCATGTGTAATGAACTGTGACAAGGGACCTATACCGCATTCGTCATTGTTTTCGTTAATCGGAAATTAATGATGCGTATCGGTTTGACCGTGCATAACATGTAGGTTACCTGTATTTGTAGATTTTATTTTAATTTAGTTTTATTATCGCCTTGATAATGACAGCATTGCTGTTGAAACGCGTCCGTGTTTTAGTTAAAACTTGTTTGGTGTTTAGTGGGTTAAAGTGTTTAGTGTTCTACTTCTGCACCAAGAGATCCAGTGAAGAAATTAATACAAGCAATTAATCCATTTATTTGTTTCCACTCAACTATTAGACAATGCTTTTATGTGTAAATTGTGACAGCCTGTATGCTATGATGTCCCACCAGAGATCAATAGTACTAATAGCGGCATATCTATCAGTTTTAGAGGACAAATATTTCAAGAAACAACATCTAATACTATATTTTTTTCATGTCGTGGAAAGTAATTACATTTTGTAAATTAAAATAAACAACTAAATTATGAATATTTAGAAATGATTCTAAAGTATTTTTAAAAATAAATTTGAATGCATTTTTTAGATTATGTCAAACGGTTCTTCGAAACAATCTTTTAAACCTGTAGTTATATGAGCTCTAGATACACAAGTGTTAAAATATAACGAAGACAATAATTGTTGAACAAATTGCCTACGCAGATGTATTCTTTTCCTAGCATGCATTTCCTCATATTGATTTACCTAATCAATAACATGGACACATTCCTATCGATTTTTCGTAATGAAGTAATTCAATGCTGAAATTCGTAACATATATTGCATAAACATTTAACTGTGAACAAGCTGTGTTAGACGGATGACGTAATGTATAATCGATACCAAAACAAAATCGAATAATCGTGTACAATACATATATAACAGTCCTCATACAACTCATGTTGATATAATTCAAGTGAAATTAGGAAAATTGTTAAACTCATCGAAATTGCATTTATTAATGTACCGTAGAAGGCCAGAAGGATTTAGTGTGTTTGTTACATTCTGTTCAGTCTTTCATTACGTCAAAACAAAAACGTAAACACGTTACACTGTCTTTGGGAGTTAAAAAGTTACATCCTGAATCTCTATACAAAATTACAAATGAATTGAGTATGGGCATTACTACGATGAAAGAGTTGAGGAAGAATAAGAAGGTTTTAGAGAGTCATCAAATTCGCAAAAACTCAAAAAAGCCACGTCGGAACTGTTGGATAACACCAAATTACCGGCACAATAATTAAAGAAAAGTCGTTGATTTTGGAAAATTGCATCCATCTGAAAAGGAGTTAAAAAGGAGAAAATAACTCTTATTTCTCTATTTCTACCGCGTAATGTAACTTTCTTTCGTCAACCAATGGACCAGAGAGTTATAATCATCCAATCAATGGACGAGGTAGTTATAGAATGGCTTAAGAAGAAATATCGCCGAAACTGTGTTGAATCCATATTAGAGAGAACCGATGAAGGCTGCAACGTGTTTGAAGCAATGAAAACTTTAAATATACAGTTATAAACATATAAACGATGCTATTTCCACAATAGGTAACTGAAGTTTAGAAAGAAAGTAAAGAATCAAACTTTGAAAAGTCGTGCCGTAAGCTTTGGCTAACAATGGCATTACAAAAGCGCAAAATGAAGAGCAGAATCTTAAACGGAAGAAAAACTAAACGTGGCTCTGAAGTATATTGTTTACACGCCTGTTGACATCTTTCAAGCAAAAAAAAAATATCACAGTTTTTTCATCCTTAAATACTTAAGCTAGAAACCTATCATGAATTAGAATTCCCTCCCCCCTCCCCTACCCTCACAGTAATCCGATCTTTTTACATTCCGGTTAAACTGCCGGTCCTACAGGTGACGGATCAATGGGGTTCTACTGTAATTGAAATAGTATTATACAAGAAAATATTCTTAACACTGATTGTTTATATAAATTAATATGCTATGCGTTAATAACATTCTATTATTCCTTAAAATTCAGTTGAAGCCGTTGTCCTTCATTATCAACATTTGACCAGACTTAAATTGCTAAGATAATAATACCTTTTACTGATGTATATCTACAGTAACATTAATTTATAGTGAAATCTATAACTATCTTGTTAACTAATAAAACTGCATGAATTTGAAAATAAAAATTCTTCTTGCAACATTATTTGTATCTTAAATTAATTACACATTACAATGTATATTTTATTTCCAGGTGTCGGAATTGTACTAGTGACAGTAAGCGGAGTAGCTTGGAGGTTAACATCCCACGATTCCTCTACGTGTAGATCCATGCTCGGTTTGGGCTCTACAGAATCAGTTGATGTGTGCACTCGACGATTCGTTCCACGTTTACCACCGTCTTATGGTAGACCTCATCATCCTTATGCTGCGATGATGTATCCAGAATTCCAATACAGGCCTCCGCCACCAAGTTATCAAGCATCCATGCAGGAGTACAGGCTTAGGTTATTGTTATTAGATAGAGGAAATACGCCACAGATTCAAGCGGGTATTCAAAATGCTGTATCTCCACCACCAACATATAGAAGCCATACTGGAAGTTTGTTAAGGTATATAGTTTTTACTTTATATTTACATATTAATTAAGTTTAGTCACATTTTTTAATTTTAATTAACTGTTAATGAGAATGCAAAATATTTCAGTGTTACACAATATAATAATATTTAAATGCACATTTCCAAAAATAACCAATAAAGACAACATATAATTAAGCTCGGAGAAAAAAGCTAACTACAGTGGATAATCTTGATAAGCAATACAGCTTGGGGAGCCACTGCAGTTACATTCAACACAAAAATAAATAATGTGCATAAAACAGCACATGTAATAAAATTAATTGAACAGTGGTAAAGTGCACAATGATTTAACAATAGATTTGCAAAGACTTTCTATTATTTAAGAAAAAATTTTTAACATTACTTCACATAAGCTTCATAAAAAAAGCAATGTTTTACTATATATCTATAAAATAACTATCGTTTTCTTTACAGAGCACCCTTAACGAGTCGAAGAGATGCTCAATCTGAGTACAGTTGTCCCCCATCATATCGGTCTCAAACGAGTTCCACACGACCAACGAATACGCTTCCAACACAATCTGTCCTACACAGTAGAGAACAGTCGTTGAGCCTCTCAGAGTCAAATCATGATGGTTCTGTCAATGTCGTTTTGAACAACAATGACGAAGACATAGCTCTGGACAATATAACGTTGGATTCGCTGAAGATGGAACCGGAAAGTGAGATAAATCCATTGAAGATGATGCTGAAAGGTGGTAGTACGAGTGATTTGGAGGGATCGAAAGACGGAAACTTGGTTACGATTGTTCAAACGAGTGATCAAAGCCCGGTTATTGTAACTGTTAGTGGTAGTTCTAATACAGGTGACACTAATAATGTACAGATCAGCGAGATTCAATCGGAAATGCAGATATTAGCGCACTTATAGCTAGAAACAGCCGGTTTTTATTGTTATAACTTCATTTAATCCAGTTTTAATCAGTTTAGTTGCGAAAGTAACTTAGAAATGGACTAGTTTAGTTTAGAGTGGTGTGTAATTAATTTAGTTCGTCAAAATGCTGCATGAATACAATATAATTGATATTTTAAGCTTTAACTTATTCATATCTGTATAACTAACTTATCATTTATATTATTTCGATAAACATTTCATCAATTTTATTTGGACTATAAATTTTATATCCACAGTTGCTAAGTGTTATTGAAAAATTCAATCGCTTCAATTTTTTACATTTTATTATCTTCAATTACCTCATTTACTAAACAAGTCCGGATTAATATATTTCTACAGGATTAAGAAAAGTTATGGCAAAGTTAGGCTAATACAAACCCCTGTTGTAATTTTTGTTTTCATTCACCAGTAGCCTTGTTTTGCTGCATATGTATATAGAATAAAAATAAATATAGATAATGATATTTCTGTCACAGAGAGATCGCCATTCCTATAAGATCCAATTTTTTATATTTTATTTACCACTGTACATTTCTCACAATTATGAATCATGTATATTGCGATATTATGTGCCTATATATTGTAGATAGCACTGTATTATATATTTTAAAGTGTATTGTAAAATAAATTTTTCCATAAAATAAAATTGTGTTTTCTTTTTTAACAAAAATAATGGGAGAACACTAACTTTGAATAAACTGCATAAAATATAATAGAAAATTACATTGACAAATGTAATGCTAATAATACATGCACCTATTTTATTAAGACAGTAACATACGTAAGTATGTATCTACCTATGTACTTTCGGCTTCAAAATCTTTAGAAGAAAGTCAAGATGTATCTTTCATTTTATTTCATGAAGATGTTTTTTTTAATATTGAAACTTACAGAATTATTCGATAGCTGCATTTCTGGAATATATAATTGTGTTAAAAAACCAACAAGTAATGTGTTTGGAATTTAATTTTTTTAAGTCAAATAGTTTTTTTTTTCTTAATACTGATTTTTTAAATTCACAGAAAGAGAGCATTTCTTTCTACAATGTTACTTCACTTTTAAACACAATATCTGGGATAAATGTTTGTACATATAGTACCTACCTGCATATTTGTTATATAAATCTTTACGGGGAATAGTGTATACTATGTATTTAATATATTCTGGGCTACTTCAAGTCGCCAAGAATATACATATGTATATTCTTTCAAACGCAAAATACATTACAAAATGAGGTATGAAATTTACTTAACACAGGAAAATGTAAAAACTGTTACCCAGTGAATAATTGACGAGCATTTGGAGGAAGTAAATTATCTATAAAATTAAATAAGCATTGTATTATTTCATAGTCATTCATAGTAAAATAACACAGAATTTAATTCGTATAAATCCCCGCGAATTTGAAAAATTGTTCAGTGGGTAAATACATTGTCCTTCTAACAGCCACAGTTCAGTCCCAAAACCATTACTCGAATTTTCCTTTTATCTTCTTCCTGGCGAAACTGTCTTTTTTATTTATATTTTGAAACTAGTACATACTAATAAAATACCAAAAATAATTAATCAAATTATAATGATATATAGATTCTTATGTTTTATAGGAAAAATAAATACGAAATCTACTTAACAACAAAGCAATGCATATGGAAAAAACAACCATTTTTAAATTGTATAATTCAATATTATTTCAGTCTCACATGCTTATTTATATTTTAAAAATAAAACTAACATTCTGCCTATCAGCGTCACCTCTTTAACCTAGTCTATAATTACAACGACTAGTTATCTCAACTACAGATGGCGCGACTCTGACGCAGTTGATAATATAGAATTGAATTATATTACTGAAATGATTTGACGTTTGACGTATGTGTTACAGTAATTTAAACTGATAAGATTAGTATTACCATGTTAAATAAATACAGAGTCGATGATTTATTAATTTGAATTCTATGATTTCCACCAGGTAAATTGTTTGATATAAACACTAAACACTTGTCTCAATTTACGTTTTCAGATGGGTTCCGAGTATGATGAAAATTTGGAGGAAAATACATTCTTCCAGCAAATTCGTTTGAATTACGGGGAAATCCTGAAAACCGCTTCCGAAAATAATTGGATACTATGTGTACCTCGGATAGGATCATGTGGAGATATCAAATTATCGAAACACGATGTATTAGAGCACATTTTGGTACAAAATGTGGGCAATCAACATTTTCAAAATCTCAACTCTTCAGAAATAGAAAAACTTAGTGACACACTAATATTTAAATCTTCTGATATCAATAGAAGGGTAAGAATTCTCTTTACTGAAGATTTTTTTGTGGGAAACCATAAATATGCTGTTTGGTGTATAGACGAATTATTGAGTAGAAATGAAGTTGCGAAAAGAATTGAACTTGTTGAAATCAATAATTTTTGCGATTGCATTAATTTTTTATGGACTGATACTTTAGGATGCAGATTGTTGGAAGAAATAAACGCAGTTGTACAACTATGTCTGCATCAGTCAAATATGGAAGAATTAGATCTATTACAGTTAAAGGATGTAATGCAGGACACTTACGACCAATGTTTGTATAAGGCTCTTGAATGTTTTCAAGATAGATTGGAAGATGAAAACTTTATACATAACTTAAAGCTGGCTGTTGAAACTTTTATGTATGCTTGTGTTAAAGAAAAATTATTTAACTGTTTATGTACTTTAACTTCAAGTTCAGATGCTAATCTCAATAAAATTATAAGAAACTCACAAGATATACCTTTGCGTGCATTCAAAATAAGTAATGAATTCTATGATCTATTACCTTTATCAAAGATTGAGTTAAATAAGATAAATAATACTTACACAATATTAAATAAAATCATGTGCCTAAAATGGACTTTTAAGGTATTATCAAAAAAGTTTTTAAACTCTGAAATATTACTAGAAATTTTTATTTTTTTAGTAATAAAATCAAACATATTCAATTGGATAGCTAACTTAACATTTATAGCAACATTTCGATTTTGCAATATAAAATCTACAGATGAGAGCAATTTTCTCATAACTACACTTCAAGCAGCTATCAAATACTTGAATGAAGGCAATTTAAACCAATTAAAGTATAAAGTCGAATCCCAGATCTGTCAAGGTGAATTCGGTAGTTTAGTTGCACTAATAGAAGAAGGTAATTTAAATGCTCTGATCAATGCAGTTAGTTGTAATCACAAACTAAGCAAACAATTATGTCATCCCCTTTGCTCCTGTGATAACTGTGAACATTTATTAAGAACAAACACTTGTCAAATTGACAGTAGGGATGAATTAGGAAGGTCACTTTTACACATTGCAGCAAAAGTGAACCATTCTGATATAATTCAATTTTTAATAATGAAAGGGGCTAATATCAATGCAACAGATTATTCAGGATTAACACCGTTACATTACGCAGTTTCATCTGGTAATCAGCAAGCTGCATTTTTACTTTTACACTCCGGCTGCGAGAAAAATATACGCGATTCTGAAGGTAATACACCTTTACACGTCGCAACTAGAAACGGGCAAGAAAATTGTGTTAAAACCTTAATTTATTTTACCGAAGATCGCGGCTGCGATTTAGAAATCAATTGCACTAATAATTCAGGAGATACTGCGCTCCATTTTGCCTCTAAATATGGATATATCAGTATCGTAAAATTGCTTATAGAATATGGGGCAAAAATTGTTTTAAATAGCAGATCATTATCCCCGTATCACGTCGGACATAATAGTAATATAAAAAATATATTAAAGTCCGTTACGATTTTAAGCAGAGATTTATCTACTAAAGAAGTAATCAAATCTACAAAACTAAAGAAGGACGTAGTAAACGATAAAGATATAATACAGGATAAAAAACATGTAACGAATTTTTGTAAAAACGGTTCGGCAAATTTCGGATTATATCCAAAGAATCTTGAACAATTTAAAAAGACTGATTTACTTTTAAAGGCGATAGAAAACAACGATTTACCATTAACGTGCTTCTATCTAGGCATCCCAATGCCACCTACTTCATCCACTACACGCTCTAATTGTCACCCCTTATGCATATGTGAAAAATGTCAAGATATTATAGAAGAAGACATTATCTCAAATGATCTTAAACAAAATACTTTAAATATAAACGTATGCAATCCAGATGGATTTACTCCATTACATATCGCTTCGAAATTTGGGAGAACTGAAATTTTAAGGCTATTATTAGATGCTGGAGCTGTCGTCAATTTAAAAACATATAAAACCTTCCATACTCCTTTACATATCGCTTGTATATTCCGTAAGAAGCATATAGTAAGAGAGTTATTGAAGTGTGGAAATTGTTGTATAGATCCTGTAGATTCGTATGGGAACACTCCATTACATTACGCGTGTCTCAATAACGATTTGGAAACGTTTGAAATACTCATAGTTCATGGAGCAGATGCTAAAGTGAAAAATAATGCTGGAAAGACGGTTATTGATGAAGCTGAGGAACATGTGTTTTTAAATATTAGTCGTATGTTAAAAGAGAGAACAGACTGCAAAAAACTCTGTGTTGAAGATATTTTATAGCACCTATTGTCTTTTGTTATGCTTATGTTGTCGATAACAAGTATATTTTCGATCGTTTTATAAATTAGTTTTCGTTATTATAATATAAAATGTTTTATATATTTTAATACTGTATAAATACAATTTTATAAAAATACTTACAATGCATTTTTCTTGGGTTGACATATACGTATTTACTCACAAATATTTTAAATGTGTTGCAATCTTATTTGATTTATGTGATTGTAAAACAATAGTTTTTGCGGTTTCGTAAAAATTGCAGTTTATTATGAAAATTTTCGTTCTACTCTGTATTGAGATTACATAATATTTAGAATTTTCAGTGTTTTCACTGGTACACTAGTATGCACTAAACCTACACTAACTTCGTCTTGTTATTCCACTGATCTCGACTCATGTTTGGGATAAAAACTGTAATTAATCTACTAAATTAATGCTGTTAAAGTAACTACAATACTAAGCACTAAATAGTGCTTAATTATACTACAAATAAATGATAATGAGTTTAAAGTTGAAAAAGGCCGATTAATGCGTTTTTTGTGTTATAGTATTCTCAGCTTAATTATGGCATAGAAATTAAATCTCCAAATTTCTTGCTGTAATGCCAGTTTAATTTGAAAGCGTAATTAAATACTATTTGTTTTTAGTTAAACGTGAGGACATTAGGACGTGTAGATTATCTACACGTCACAGTATTTCACTTTGAATGCAACATAAACTAGACTTTTCAAAATTCAAGGATCCGCAATTCAAAGGTATGCGGATATATTTTTATCGTCTATATTGATATTAAATGTGATTTGTAGTAGCAAAATTTCTGATTATGTCTAAATCTATGTGGTAAAATTAGATTTCAAAAAGTTTCAATTGTGATTACAAGCATTAAAACAGTTAATTTTAGCCCTATCTTACACATATTGAAAAGTTCTAAAGAATCCATTTTCGCGTAATAGATCAACACTTAGCTCTAAACCAATGACTCCCATCATTCAAGGTATTTAATTATTTATTGTTTTATTGACCTACAAGTGGAAATAAATTCGGAATTAAAAGATAAGTACATAAAGGTCAGAAAATATATAAATAATGAACAATGTAATTTCGAATAAAAGGACGGCCAAATTGCTGAGCATCACACATTTACTTTCAACTTAAAGTGGGACGACCAGTGCTTAGTTTTACCATCTAAATTAAATAAAGTGTTGTTTAAAATCAGACATTTAAAAAGTTCTGTGGATATGAATCAATCTCAGCTATTAATGGAATGCTGTTGAAGTATTTATTAATAAAAAAGTGCTATCAGAGCTATGCTAGGTCTAAGTTATACATATACCTATCATTCTGTTATTTCTCTGAAATTATTGACACTTGTAACGTGCCATCGAAAAAAAACATAATTGGTGTAGGCTATGAAAATGCTTTTGATCGTTGCTTCAGCCACTACCACATAATGACATTTATTATTTGGCATTTTATTGTAACCAAATTTATAACCTCAAATTAAATGTCAAGGAATAAATGTCATTATGTGAAAGTGGCTAAAGTAACAATCCATTCACATAGCCTACTCTAATTACGATTTTTTTTGATGTGTCTATAGAAATATACATATTATTAGAATCTAGATTATGTTCATAAAAATAGACTCATGAATGAAAATAATACAGTAGTCACTCTTATGATATCAGAAATCATAAAATTCATTTGGCGAAATATAATTTAGGACAGTCCAGATACATGTACTGATGGGTCTTAAAATGTATAACCAGCTTCCAAACTGGAAAGTCTTTAATCAAAAGAAATCTAAGAGCACTCTGAAGCATTGGTTGGAATCTAGATGTTATTATTCACTAAATGAATTTTTTGAGGACAATCTGAATTCATAATTTTTTTGTTTTGTTTGATCTATATTGTGGTGGTGGGTAGTAGTTTTTAGATGTTATGCTTTTTTCTTTTGTATTGACTTATTTCGAACTTGTTGTCTTACGAAATAAATTTATTATTATTTTAATGCGCAACTTGAATAGGACCAAACCCCAATAACAAAGTACTGTATTGACCCATAGTGAAAAGTAGACACTATATGTCTTGCCCCTTGTAACATAAAATGGATGGAAGGCGCAGTGCTTTTTATAATTATACACTACATACCGTGCATGCCAGTGCACAATGCTATACAATATAACCCAATAATACATTATTTATTACCATATCCATGTTGCGCGGAGTGTATATCGACGATTCCTTTATTTTTAATTAATTAATTCTATCAAATAAGTTACATTAGGAAGACATAATTACGTTATTGAATAATCGACTTAATTCTTGTACAGCATTTTATTGATCTAATCTGGAATATATCAGGAAAGAAATAACACTATAAGACGTGTAGCTTTGCTGTCGATATTTGATGGGCGACAAGTCTTACTTTTTATTCTTTGGTAATATTTAGCAAAAATTTGACTCGTTAGCCATACGTTTTACTGAATTCACTTTAAGTAGAAAATTAGTCCTGCAGATAACAGGGGCTGGTGTGTATTACTGTGTATCACTTTTGGTCGCATAACAGCTAACGGAATATTTATAGAACATTTACCCACGTAGTCGATGAGCCGTTTGCTTTTCTGCTCCCAAAAGTGAAACGCACCAACCGTCACTACACAGAGAATCGACACCTCCCTCACCAAGTGAGAAATAATTAAGTATACATTCTGGTTGTTGTATCTCTTTATTTGTTTTAATTTAACAATTTCAGTGTGTTTAACATACTTACATCCATTTTACGCATCCCTTTGAAATCAAAAAACTTTCGCAAATCAATCATTTGAAGTTCTTCACTTATGCACGTTACAAGTGCAGACATACATATTTGGACGACTTATATTTTTGTTTAACCTGTAAATTACATAAGGGCAATCTACTACTGTCTATGCTTGACGTCATTTATATCAGTAACTTCATTGCAATCCGATGTTTTGCGTCAAATTGGTTTCTAATATCCTAAACCACTTCATAGAACACATTTTTCCTGTCAAACATAAAGTAATGACCTAGATAAATACAAGATTACGATTATATTCGTAATTTGTACTGTTGACATATCAATTTGCAACGGGAAAATAGTTTTGCTTGTGTAAGCAACAACATGCTTTGCTTGCACAAGCAAAACTGTCTTACCGTTGCCTAAATTTTGAAAAACGAGAAACAATTGTAACAATTTCGAAAAAGCGAATTCATAATATAAAGAACTTACCGATACATGCGACGATTTTTGGCCGAAAACCTAAAATAGTAAAATCTACACACAATATAAATAAAAAAGTAAACATTCGGCATAAAAACTATATTTTAAAACACGATGTACATTAAAAGAAAATATATTTTTGGTCTTCAATATTGTAACACAGAGCCTGCATATAATTAAAGCACAGATTGCTAAATGCACAATTTCCTTTTACTAACACATTTCATTGAATATAATATGTAAATTAAACTTCCTTAAACGACTAATAGGTGTATTGTATTAAATAAATCAACCATACATAAGAAATTGTTTCCCTATCCAAAGGAATACTAATACTATTTAAAATAAAGTGAATACTATATTGCAGGTATATATTACATAAATAGTTTACCGGGATATAAAGTACAGGATAAGGCGCATGTTGTATGTAGGTCATAAATATGAAAATTATTAATTAATTAAGAAAACTAGATAAAATAATGAAATCGTAAACAAAATATGCGAAAATATAAACTAAATTTTTTTTATCATAAAATAATAGTAAAAAAGACTAAAAAGAAAAAAAATATGTAATACCTGTCGTGTAGAAATATATTTAAAAAAAAACAAGACCCTTTATTTCCATGAGTAAAATACTACTCAAGATCAAATACAATTGTTAATTATTGCTTCTAAATTGAGACCGAAACTGCTACAGTAAACCCTCGCTACAACAGATTAATTGGGTTATGACATATCAATATACGTAAGTCAACTTTTACATTTTCATATATTTAATAAAGACACAAACGGAGTAAAATCGTCTGTTTAAAACAAAATTTGTAATAACAGAGCTTGTTATAATGAGGGTTTACGATAAACATATATGTATATACATGTGAAATGGACGTATAGGCTATAAAACGAAAATATGGATCAGAACTATCTTTGATATAAAAATCAATTTCTTTTTAATTCCCAACACCGTACAACTAACAAATCAAGTTTGTATCCATATGTACAAAAAATTCTCTTTGGTAAAGTGATCAAAGATAATTCTTACAATATATTTGGGTAGAAGCATGTTTACAAAAATAGACAAATATCAAAACAATGAATCATTTCAAAGTACCTAATTGAAATAACTCTTTTGATATTCGCTTATAGATATTTGATTCACGATCCTGATAAGCGTCGATTATATTGTATATTGAATGGATATGCAATAATGACTAAATACTTTTCACACTAAACGAGGTTTCTTGATATTTTACAAGATATCGATAAAAAAATATTAATAAAAAGGTGTAAACAGTTCAAAAGGCTTATATAAAAGTTACAAATTGAAGGGCAAGGTTCCATTTTAATACTCATTTTTTAAGGTATATATTCTTTTGATTACTTGCCATGCTTTATCTGAAAAAGATATCATTAAACTAAATAAATTACAATCGTATAACCGTACGCACCTTACGTATTCTTAATATAATTAATCTTTCCAATCCTTTTTGATTTCAAAGGTCCACTCCCATTTGAGATGTTCATGTTTATCATCATCGGTAAACAGTGACTGTACCGTATAACTACCCCGTGCCATCAAACCGGATGGCGCATCTTCAGAAGGGGTAGTGTAAGATTGGATCTCAGTCTTTGGCGCGTATGAACCAACCATATGCGTCATCTTATCAACTATAAAAATCAAATAAAACATTTTAGACCTGATGTATAAATTTTTTAAACTTGAAATATTAATTTCAATAAAATCGCTAAATGACATTTAAACAAATTAAAACTTGTTACAAACACTGAAGAAGAAAAATAAATAAAAATATCTTAATGTCTATTGCTGTATGTACTTAATGCAGGAACAAATACATTCATAATATACAGAAGAAGGTATCTACCAACAGCGATACATAAAAGAAATCAGTAAATCGTACATTTTTGATGATTTGGCATTTTGTCACGAAAAATAAGTACAGACACTAGTTTATGGTAATTATAATAATGTTTGTGAATTAATTAACTAATAAGTTACCAGTACACTTCCTTGCTTATGCAACAAGTCTCTCTTATACTTGCAGATAAAAAACACATGACAGCATTTGACATAAAACTCAAATGTTACACCGTTATAACAGTAAATATTATTCAGGAAACAAGTTTCATATATTAAAGTAAAAGATAAAATAAAACCCCGGAGATTGTTTGAAAACTTAAGTGATTTCATAAAAGTATCTTAATAAACTAGAGAAGAAAATTGTAAAAAGTACGGAACTAAATAGTCTTTTACGCTCATAACAGATACTCGGACCGTGATAGCCCTTCGATATCATAATTTTGACGTTACTGCGATAACAGTCTTTTTTTGTCAAATAATATTGAACAGTTTTTGCTAGATTTAAGAATAGAGAATGTCGACTGAACGTTATACACGTTTCGTTGACTTCTGATACAGAAAATTAATAATAGAGCTAAGTATTAAAGCCACCATTATAATTATCTGGGATTGTGGTAGTATTTCTTGAGCTTTGGCTCTTATTTCTCATAATTTATTGCTTATATATCTAAATTATTGTTATTTAAATTCCGATATTGCTTTATTAACTTTATATCTGTTTCCATTTTTCATCACTGTGGTACTAAGGTTGCTACATTTTCAAGAAGAATATTATGGCTTCTCTTGATCTCTTCAAAACTACTAAACCTACTGATTTCGCCATTAATAATTTTTAATTCGCGAAAACGTTTATAATGAAATACTTTGTAGTTCACCAAAACAAAATTCTAAAATGTTCGTTACAAAAGTCATCACTCACTTTATATTCATTGTTTATTACCTACCTATTAAAACAACAAATTGATATACTGCTACTGGACTTAAAATTTGTACATACATATAGTACAGTAGATTTTAATGTAAATTATAGAACGCAGATTACTCCCGCTACACACGTAGTTGTACAATTTTAACAGCGTATACCTACCTTGGCAAGTAAAATAAACTAACTACTTGAACGAATCCAATTACGTCGATCAAAACAAATTACACAACGTCGAGTAAAATAAGAACTTATTTATGTATTCACTGATATATGGAAAAGAAATTTTAAACAATACAAACATAATTTGGAGATTACGCAAAGCAACCTACTCAATCATAAATTATTGAGTGCTGACTGCTGGAAATGTTCCAATCTAAATATCATATTCATAGAATCTATAGCATTACTTCCTTATACTCCATAAAATACCTATTTACTATATTTTATAGTATCTTTTTATTGGCACATTTCTTCGTCGTATTTATCACGTTTCACGTGTTTAATCGTCTGGCATTTTGGTTTGGTTGGTCTCAAATTGAAACAGGTGGCAATATTATTTAAATAAACTAGAACATTCAATTTTGACAAATATTTTAGCAAAGTATGTGGTTATATATGTTTATTTTTCTAAACTATTTTTGAACAAACTAGCTTATGTAAGTCATGCTTCGAAGATATATAATAATAATATATTTCATCCCTGGACTGCAGTACAATAAAGTGACAGATAATATTGGAAATAAAGTTGAGAAGTTGGGAAATACAAAGATGTACCTATTTTGCAAAATTAAATAACATATTGTGCTCCCATAAGCGACAAAAAAAGTTGTTTGGAACGGATTTACATTATACAGGATGATCAAGTTTACATTTCCAATAATATAACATGTTTTATTACATTTTTGAAATGATTGTCCAAAAGGTCAACTTCATAAAGTCAATAGAATGAACTATTAAATACAAAAGGATGAATGACTTCTATAATAAAAAAAAACATTTCAACAAATATAAAAGGATGTTTTCAAACTTCATTGATATATCCCTTCTTGAACTTAATATAGTTTAATATTTAATCAATTTCGTTAAAATAAATAAAGTGTTTATATTGATATTTCCGCTAGGTCATACTAATTGTGTTTACTAGTACTTAATTAGCTTTTTTCAGATAAGCTTTTTCACCTTGATAATTTGAAGTATTTTTAAATTTAAATATTATTCTTATTTATTTAGGCAATAATAATATTAATAGCGTAAGATACATTTATTCTCGGTTTAATGACATGTTTTGTAATAGACGAATTTAATTAAAACGTCAATTTAAATTTTCGGTAATTACTTTTTTACTTTACAGATAAGTATCTGTTAAAGCAATTCGTTTTACTTATACGTAATACATATCTACAGTTTAATGAAATAATTCTTCTATTTCTCTGTTGATTTAATCGTTTATTTTTAGCTGAAGTAGAATAACAATAAAAAAAAAAGAATAATTTTTATGAAACTGTAATATCACAATATACGGGGTGATTCGCCGAGAAATGAATCAATCGATAGTGGAAAAACTGTAGCCAGGAATGATTTGAGAGTTTAATACTATACTAAAGTCGGTGAGGGCCATTCGACTAAAATATTAGGGTATACTGAAAATAGTCACCAACTTCCTAATTTGAAATAGAATACCTGTATGTAATATACCTAAGTCTGACCATTTTTTACTTATTTAAATATGCTAAAATTGACGTTTGCACACAGAAAATTTGTATTAAGATATCTATTATAAAAATAGGTAGTTTTGAAATACTGGCAAGTTAACAATGCTATTAACTAATGCAAACAATATTTATTGCAGAAGATAGAAATATTAATAAATATTATACAGATTGGCGGAGTTATAGGTTTGTATGCATGGTATTCGGTTGATGATGACAGCCCATGCGTTCTCGAAACACATGTCCCGAGTAATCAAACGTTGTGGTGTTGCCGTTACCGATGTTTTATCTGTAATTTACGAGCCCACAATCCTTGAAATCACACTATAAAAATTTAAATAGATCAACCCCAGTGTCGTCATCTTTAAACTATTGTTGTCGAACGACTCCATCAACTTTAATAATAATGCAATTGATCAATCCACGACTCTGTATAAACAGGCATCATGTATGAGTTATAAAAGGAATTGCTTCAACAGGTATAAACTTTCGATTATTGTATGTTTTTCAGGTTCTTTTATTGATAGTAATTACCGAAAGCCTACACGGATGTTTTAATCTAATTCGTTTGTCTAAGAAAAATATATAAGTTACATTGTTAATAGTTTTAGATTACAAATATTGCACAATCACTCTTGTTTATATTACTACTTGTTGATATAAATTTAAATAATGGAAACAGTTTTTCTGTAATTTACAATATGCAAGCTTGGCATGACAGATAACAAGCAAGTAGTAATTTGAATTTGCTCTAATCACTCCGCAATGCTTTCATTCTGTTATTATTCAATTTCATTTTTTTTTCAAGTAAAAATAAAAATTGTTTATTTTATTGGTTTAAAGATGAGTAAAGTGTATAACGAATATTTTCACTCAATAGGACTTTCAGTCTAAACAGTTTAAAAGAATAGCTAATATATCATGTAATCCATATGTTAGGTTTCCTGTATTAAAGGATACCACTTTGTACACAAATACTTAACATATTTTATTATGTAAATGCCAAGGTTATTTCAACTTGCTTCAAATTTTCCATGTACCAAAGTTATAGTGAAAGCTGTACCGGTAATCTTGATAAGATATACAACTGCACACATCACAAATAAAAAGCTAGTTTTAAAGGAAAAGTACAAAACCATATGCTTACTTAAGATATTTTTCATCAGATATGTACTTCATCATGAAGATTGTGTCAATATAAAAGAATGTAGTTCTAGTCAGAAATAAAATATTAAAGCAGAGATATATAACTTGCCTGGTTCGTTAAGTCCTTTTGTTAGCAAATCAAAACAAATCAGAAATATAATTTTTACAAAATCAATTACAAATATAATAAAAATTAATTTACCTGGTACACCCATCCTAAAGGTTTTTTGAATATACTTCAAACCATGAACGATTTCTCTTTGTACAAAAAATTCAATTCTTATTTTATATGAAACACCCTCCTTTATAGTAAATGTTTCTTTCTTAAGTTTTGATATATCACCAGTTAAATCCAAGGCAATCTCTGGCCGATCGGCTGCTACTAAAACCAGTTTCTTGACAAGGACCTTCCTTGGATTATCGGGCTCTAAATAACAACTTACAAATAGAGTTCATTTAATTACAGTGGTAAATAGTAAATACCAACTAGCACGGTTCCTGTTTGCGCCTGACCTAAGAGAGCCTCTTTGTATTTTCTTAGGCTTTCATCTTCCTGATCGGTTGCCAATATTTCATCAATAGTTTTCTCTGGGGGTGGTTTATAAGAGAGATCGACTTCATTTTCACCTTCTTCAGTGGGGGTGTGTACATCTCCTCCAGACATTTTTCCTCTAATAGATAAGAAACGCTTCTAATAAAATCTGCTAAGGTTAAGATAAGCAATCAATGATAAAGGCAGCATTTACATACAAAAAATATCAAACATATTAAAGTAAATCCGTTGAATTACTAATTTTCGAAAATAGCAATGAATTCACACAAATACGATTCATATCGTTGGAATTAAGTTAGTGTATCTATTTTTACAACAATGCACAACCGGTGTATTTCCCAACTGCCGTTAAAAAAACTATAGAATACTGTTGCAAATATTTTAACACACTCTACCCAAATAAAAATTACTTACAGTTATTATTTATTAAATTTGATATTTTGTAGGAGCTCCAATAATTTCTAAGAAATTTTATTTCTCCTTGTTATCGTAAAATGGGTGATGTCTCTAAACAGACTGCGCTTGCGCCAGCAGCCCACACCAAATGTTACGTTCAGAATTTTAATAAAGTAGCTTTCAGAAATGACTTTGGTAACACCAAATAAGTGATAAAAAAATAATACGACATCTGAATATATAATAAATAAATTTAAAAACAATCACAATATTATATTCGTTGTTGTTCTTCATATAAATTAAGTTTTAAATATACAACTCATAAAAGCGTTGCAATATACAATTCCCTTCTAAAGTATTGTACCGTTATAAAATTGATTTGATTGGTTGAAAATTTTTATAGTTATAAATTTTTATGTCGAATAAAACCACATTTACACTATAAAAAACTACTTTATGTCAGTTTTACTGTCCCAGATCATTATGAAATCAATAGTTAATAGTACAATAAAACATATTTGAAAAGTCAGTTCAAAATGCGATTTTTTGCGCAAATTAGCACAACTGTTTCGACCCACCACATTTATCTTCATTTAAGAATACATTTTTGACGAAATATGTATCAAGTAATTAATTCATACAAATATATCTCACATTAAAGAAAATACCTAGAACTGCGCTAGAACCTTTTGAAGTATATCAATAAAATTCGAATAAACAGGATATTTTATTTAGTTTATTTGTGTTTATTTCAGTTCTTGGTATAGGTACTTAATATTTTATACACGTAGGTATAGTTTTTTTTTGAAATCACTGTATACACAAATGTTCAATCCCCTTGTAATTGGGAAAATTATAGGGTAACATCTTAGTGACTCATCTACCGAGACAAGTTTTATTGATTACTTAAAACACCTTTTATCCTTTCCATCTTTTTTTATCATGACGCCATATTTAATTATTCGCCACTTTAAAATTAACGATCTACATAAGATTTGAAACATACCCAAGGCATTGAAAGTTATAAATGTTTGTTTATACATTTACAAAGAAATACATTAAATATTAAATAAATTAATTGAAAATTTAAGAAAGTTTAAGGGAGTTAACTGCAATATATGCAACTTTTATTACAGAGGAAATGATCCCATATGTCTAACTCGCCTACAAGAATTTCAAGTATCTATTTTTTTAATGACTACAATTCTCGCTATCTATACTAAAGTAAGAATGCTGCAAAATTTATTATACAGAAAAAAGTAAGATCAGTACTAAAACCATAAATTTTTGAAAGAGAAGAAATCAGGTAATTGTCAGATTATCTATTTTGGAATCGAACCAAGAATCGTCCGAGAATCACATTACCCGCTTAGTAGTATTTCCGGTTACTATTATTTAAAACAGAATTTTTAAGAATAATTTGTAATTTATGTATAATGTTCATATTCGAAAACAAATATCACGCTGTTCTCCGCATTCTCACGAAATTTCGTCTTTTAGAACTTAGTGTTAATTATTTAAACTTTATAGTGTAATGTAGAAAGTTCGAATGACATATGCAGCCATTATTTTCCGGTGACTGTGGACAACAACGCACGCGGCCTGTATACTGCAGCTGTGTAGAGTAAATATTATCCAGACTTTTTATTTAATATTGTGTGATTAGTGTGAGAAAAGTGAAAAAATGTCCAACAATACAGCACCAGACTCTTGGGAATCTCAAGCTGATTCAGCGTCAGCTAATAATTCACCAACTCAACCTGCAGATGTGACAGCAAAATTTTCCACGTTGAATGTCAACGCCGTAGAATTTGTGCCTTCTTTTTGCAAGAATATAGCCGTTGAACAGAATATTCCTTGTCAAGAGGAAGCTTCAGAAAATTCTCCGGAACATACGCCGATTATAAATGGTAAGTTTGCTTTGATTCAACCCTCTATATTACCTGTTATTTAGGTTAGGGGCCAAACACCTTGATGGTTTTTTTTAATCAAAATATTCTAAATTCAACGCAACCTAACGAAAGTAGCTTAATATAGCAGAACTGTTTTACTTAATGTGTTTATATTCTTTCTTACTGTCACCTTTTGTGTATATTTTTATTCTTTTTTTTGTTATTCACATGAATTAATATTGATGTTCAATTATTTGAGCAGGTAAACAAAATTATTGACTTTAAATCCAGTTCATACCAGTTGTAAGCTGTTACAGATGATGGCTGTAGAAGGCCTTTTTTGTAAATCATTTCTATCAGCATACTCGAAATCTAGGTGATCTAATTTATATCATACTCACTGTGTAGGAATGTCTTTTAAAATAAACATTCAACAGTATTTTCAAGTGAAAATAAATATAAGACAGTGATTAGATAAGTAAGTCAAGAATATGTTTCTATACAGCATGGATTGTGGCAGTTTTTTCATGTTTTCAGTGGTAAAAGTAGAGATAATGTGAGTTTTGTATTACTTATTTGTAGAACAGTCATTTTTTTCTTAATAAATATATTATTTCAATTTATGTTGTGTCTGTGTGTGTAAATATGCGTAATGAGCTTTGTTTTAAATAAAAAAGTTGTGTAAAATATCTTAACTCTTGCAGGAACAAATGCGGAACTGACAGAGAGGGTAGACGTCAAAGATCCTCCTCCTATTCCTCCAGCAGACGGAGATGCATCACCGGGAGATGGAGGTACTTGGGAAGATGTAGCTGAAGACAATGATTCCGTATCAACACCTGAAGGAGAAGAAGATGAACCTTCTTCGGAAGAAGCGCCCAAAATATTGAAAAAGAAGATTCCTAAACCTGAGGAAGTAGCTAAGAACAAGAAAGAACATGTGAACGTAGTGTTCATTGGACATGTAGATGCCGGTAAATCGACCATAGGAGGACAAATTATGGCACTTACGGGTATGGTAGATAAACGAACTCTAGAAAAGTATGAACGAGAAGCTAGAGAGAAAAGTAGAGAGTCATGGTACTTATCATGGGCGCTAGATACCAACCAAGAAGGTAAGACATCTTTTAGATAATTTTTTTTAATAAATGTCAATTGCCTTGTAATTTCAATAATATTAATACAAAAGAAGACGCGTCTTTACTAGAGAATGTATATATTTAAGATTGTTCGAGAATTATACAAATTCCCCTATAGAAAGTTTACTTATTTTATAATAAAATTAAGTAGAATTTCTAAAAACATAGTCAAAATAAATCTATTAAGTATATTATTCCCATCTTTTCTGTACTTTTGCTTTTCATATGTGCATTAATATAAAATGACTCATGTCGTTCTTTGTAAAGCTTTGTGTTGTAAAGCTGTGTATTACTGCAAAGAAGTTGGCAGTAATTTTCCATGTACATACACTGTCGTGCAAAATTATTGCACTATTGGAAATATTACGAAAGTTAAAATACATTTTCTTCACCTGCTTTGATTGGTCAATAAGTCGGGATAGAATAATATTTAGTTTCATTGTTATTGTGGAATATGAGAACTGTGACAATGAATAACAATGTTTTGACTTCATAGTAGTTATCGATTCGACTTCCAGTATTGCAAATATCTTGTACAAAATTCATAATAAATTTTACGACCTGTATATAATAATATTGAGCACAGAAAAAAATTAATTCCAATTAGGAATACTCATAATAATGAAACAAATGAATATAAGATAAATATTTTATCTTTTGAAAATATGATCTTGCATTGATGAATATAGTGATTAAGTTATCTAAACTTGTTTTCTTAGATATATAATTATTGAAACGTAAAGGATGGTCCTATAAATATTCCTGTAATAGTAGCATTCTAATATTGACTATGTTCTGAGAACAATGAAAAATGTTCCCCAATTAGTTTGAAATTCGTTGTTTCTAATTAAAAAAGTAAAGGATGGTACTTATTTCTGTAATAGTAGTATTCTAATATTGACTATGTTCTGAGAACAACGAAAGATGTTGTCCAATTAGTTTGAAATTCGTTGTTTCTAATTAAACTAGTCTAAAATATGTATGTATAGGGAATGTTTTCTTCGATTTTTTTTACTAGATGAAATAGATAAAATATCTTTATTCAAACAAAAAAAATTATAATACGCATCAAGTTCATTTTTTAATTCATTATCATTTGCATAATAACAATCACTGAGGTATTTTTTCTGTCTATTTCTATATGAAAACTGAATACTGGTTGGCAAACTTTTATATAACCAGATTTATATTCCTAACTCGTATTCATTGCACATTTAACGAAGTAATTCATAATGGATCTTTGTTAACATTGGTATAAGTACATGTATAAAAAAAATCATATCAGAAAATATTATAGGTTTTGCAGATTTTGAAAGTAAAATAAATTCTTTTTTATACAAATTTGTATAATTTTTTATTAAATCTGATTTCCTTTGTTATCAATAGGAATATTTATAAAGGGAGATACTACATTATGTACATTTAAATTATTATTTATACATTTGTCAAATTTCTAATATAATTTTATTCTTTCTTACTTGATTTCAAAATTCTATAGCCTAAACAATAAGTGTTGCATTGTCTTTTAAAAGAATATTATATAAAATAGATAATCTTCAATAAAGTGTATGGGAAATTATAAGAAAAATCAAGGTAACAATCGAGTAAGAATGAATAAGCGTGGAGATTAACGCAACTTTTCTGATGTTTTCTGATGTCAGTGTTAACTAGATAGTAAAACTAAAGTGTGAATTTCTAAAATATTCAGTGTGAGATAAAAGCTGAACAACATTGAGACAATTGTTTATTAGAAAAAGTATTTATTCATGTTTGTACACACATAAATTAAAATTATAAATTAGCTGTATAAATGAAAAATTGCAGCTTTTACTACGAAATAATATTAATAAATAAGTATATAAAAATGTTATATATTTATCGATAGATGTCACAAAACAGTCATATTTCGTAGGAGTATTATTTTACGATCATTTTAGAGATTTGCACAAATAAACGTAAATAAACGCAATAAAAGAATCTTTTACCTTTAAATAACACTTAAATGCACTACCTTAATATTCGATAGTTATTTTCAACGTCATTTTTATCTTTTTAGAAAGAGACAAAGGAAAGACTGTAGAAGTAGGAAGAGCTTACTTTGAGACTGAAAAAAAGCATTTCACCATATTAGATGCTCCTGGACACAAGAGCTTCGTACCTAATATGATTGGTGGTGCTGCTCAAGCCGATCTAGCCGTTTTGGTAAAATTCGTACTTCTTTAATAATAGGACATCTTTTAGTTAGCATATATGTCTTCTTAGGTAATTTCCGCGCGCAAAGGGGAATTCGAGACTGGTTTTGATCGAGGAGGCCAAACTAGAGAACACGCCATGTTAGCCAAAACCGCTGGCGTTAAACACTTAGTAGTATTAGTAAATAAAATGGACGATCCGACTGTAAACTGGGACGAAAAAAGATACAACGAATGTAAGGACAAAATTCTGCCGTATTTGAAAAAATTAGGCTTTAATCCGTCGAAAGATCTCACCTTTTTGCCGTGTTCGGGTATTACCGGACAAGGTCTCAAGGACAAAGTAGACCCATCTATTTGCCCCTGGTATACAGGAGAAGCATTTATCCGTTTTATCGATAACCTACCCTCGCTTAACAGAAAAGTTGATGGACCTTTTATTATGCCAATTGTAGATAAATACAAAGATATGGGTACGGTGGTTATGGGTAAAGTCGAATCGGGTGAATGTAGAAAAGGAAGTAATTTAGTTATAATGCCTAATAGGGTAACTATTAAAGATGTTTCATGTAAACTTTTATTACATTGATTACCGTTTCAGACTCTGGTCATTGTTGATCAGCTTCTATCAGATGATGACGAAGTTAATCAAGTCGTGCCTGGTGAAAACGTAAAGATTAAATTGAAAAATGTGGAAGAAGAAGATGTTAGTCCCGGTTTTGTACTCTGTGATGCTGCTAACCCTATTCGTATTGGTAAAGTGTTTGATGCACAAGTTGTTATTTTGGAGCACAAGTCTATAATATGCGCTGGCTACAGTGCTGTTATGCATATCCATTGTGCTGCTGAAGAGGTTACCGTCAAAGTAAGTAGACTTTGTTTTTCTTGAAGTTAAAAGATAAATATAGGATAACTGACCACATTTATATTGAACACTTGTAAAATAGAATTAATGTTTTAAATTATTATTACCTGTCATAATTTTGTATTTGAAACGATTCCGTATTCCATCACTTACAAGAAATAGATACTAAGACTGAAAGATTAGAAGTAAATTTCCTTTATTATACTCTCAGATGGCTTCCCTTATCTAGTTCATTTAGAACTGGCTGTCCTCATTTGTCTTCTTGGAATCATGGAACATCACGAAAACTTGATAAATTGTTAACTATTTTTATTGCATCTAAATTTTGAGTGTTTTGGTATCAATTTGATGACATTTTGGCATTAATAATATGAATACAGCTTACGGAGTCACTGCAATTAAGCACTCACCCCCAAAAAAAATAAGGCCCGAGAGCTTAGGTCTTACACATTTTGAAACGTTTTCGGACTATACATATAATGTGTGTTTAGTGTGTTTATTCCAGAATGTGAAAAATTGGTGTAGTGGTGTTTTTTTCGATAAACATATGGGTTCTTGGCTGACACGATAATTATGACCATTCACATAGCGGGAAAGATGAAATCATGCTTCATCTTAGAAAAAACTTATATTTGCAGTTGCTTAATGGAGTTTGAAGTAATAGATAGTCCGTCGTACATTTTTACCTGCTGTGGCCGTCAATAAGTTTCTTACGGATTTTCCTACATTGGAATATATCGGTGGTATTATAAAATGTATTGTGTGCAGTCTTACCTTGTTATCCTACGGTATGCAAACCTATGTATACAAACGTTATGTAAATGGTAAACTATACATTATTTATTTTACGTACAGTTCGGCATTTTCGGTGAAGCCCGCCTCCGTGAAAGCAACCATTTATCTGTCTATAATTATTAAACTGCCGACGATAATTCCTTCATTGCTAAAAGTCACCTAGATAAAGCTGCTGAAGTATGAATACTTTATATGGATGTGAAGGTAGCTTTTCATTTTAAACGCTCTTGTCAGTTTCATATGAAATACCTGCAGTATTGTATAAATTCATTAAATTATTAGTAGAATTAATATCCATACCAGTTGGTGCAGATAATCTTTTGTCCTAATATTCATATTAGGACGAGTCTCCATCCTAATACATACCGGGATGTTATTTGCAACCTGTGGATTGCATTCTGGGCAACTAGAAATCGGACGGACTTCAACTGTAAGCATACATGCACATGATTCGTCCCCGTCACCTCACAGTAGTACGGATGAGGGCTTTGTTGAATTGATTGAAATTGAAAAGATCAATGTGAGGATAGCATTTTTTAGTAATTAGACAAGGGTAAAGTGGTGGGTACTTGCCGTTCGACAGCAACAGCATACAACACACAATTGTCCAGCAGTAATAGCATGTTTATTTCTTGACTTTTTTAACTGGTAGAAATCATATTTTCATCATTCCTTTATTCATATAAAGAGGATCATCACATTAAAAGTTAGCTGTTGTTCATCAGCCACAGTTTCAGTAACGAATCATGGTTTACATTCACGTTTGCGTTTCAATCCATTTACTATTTTCTTCAACGGTACTTCGAAAATGGGAAACTATGATGATGGTATCTTATTTAACAGTGAATGCCATTTGATTTTTATCTAAAAAAATAATGTATTCACTATTGATGTGAGATTAAGATTTTTTAATTGTATTTAATTAATATTCTTCATTAATATACATTTACTTACCTTACTACAGTAAAAATTAGAACCTGAGCAATTACAAAATATCATAAATAACGGTTAGTAAATACAATTTAAAAAAGAAGCAATAAGTTAACAAATCGTAGAAAAATAAACTGCGCTAGTCTGGTGTAAAATTTTGCCACTATAAAAGGGCGTCTTAAATTGATGACACTGTATCTGGTCAATTATAATTATGTTTTTACAAATAATATCTATTATCAAACTTATGTTTAATTTTGTCGATGTATATAAAAACGCGAATATATTTATATATACAGTAGAGTCCCTGTTGACCGAGTCCAGAGTATTCGAGCTTACGCATTAACCGAGGGCGTTAGTACAGGTATACAGGTATCCCAATTTTTGTTACACCGTTTATTATACAGTATTAAATTCATTTTTCAGTTTTTACCTAGGTTTAAAATTTGTAAATATTTTAAAGTAATAAAAATATTCTATTCATCATTGCAAAAAATAGTGTATCTCTGTTATAATATCGTTCCCCTGAAAAAAATTAATTTTTCCGTGTTAACCGAGTTATTCATTATCCGAGGTAGTCACGGTTCACATTAGCTCGGTTAACAGAGACTCTACTGTACATACATACGTTTTTGTAATATTTTCACTTTTTGTTTCAGGCCTTAATTTGTTTAGTAGATAAAAAAACCGGTGAAAAAAGTAAAACGCGACCTAGGTTCGTAAAACAAGATCAAGTAGCTATTATGAGGATAGAATGTGCAGGTGTTATTTGTCTGGAAGTTTTTACATTATTCCCACAAATGGGCCGATTTACGCTACGAGATGAAAGTATGTATAATAATTTACTTCTCTAAATAATTGATTTTAATTGCAATTTACTATTTTTAGATAAAACAATCGCCATCGGAAAAGTACTAAAAGTTGTAGAATAAAATGTCTGCTGAAAACACTAGCAACTAAGCATAAGATAAAATTTATTATAAACAACAAACAACATGAAAAATAACAGCCGTGTTATATCGTTTGAGAACACCACACAATATAATTTTTTTTGATACGTCTTATTGATAATTTGGTGCTGCTTTCGATACGGAAGTTGGCGTTTTTTTGTACAGTTGTTAATTCATTTTTTCTGACATTTTTTTTTAGCTCTAATATGAATATTTAATTTACTTTTTAATAGATAATCTTATTTTGAGGTATTAAGGTCGATTTATTATAGAGTATATTAGCCCAAAATTATTGTACTTTTTTCTTACTGTGGTAACCTCTATATAATCCATCAGTAATTTATTTAATCGATAAATACTTATTGTTGATTTTCCTCTTTGTTTGTTTGCGTTTGTTTCCTTTTTGCATTGGATTTAATTTGTCATGTTGTGTGGCGATTCGCTACATTCTACACATTAAACTAGACAGATAAGTTATGGATTAATTTTTAGACTGGACTTGTTAAAATAATCCTTGGGTGCTTTATTTTATTCTACTACTTCTCAGATGACCACGGATTGGAAGATATGAGTGAAGAACTTAATTGTGCAGATGAAGAAGGACTTGTTGGTAGAATGACATAATATACTTATTTAAATGTAAAATTCTTTCTTTTTAAAAAGAGGTTTAATACAATAGAAAATTGTAACCTCTTTAATCGCTAGCCAAGCCTACTGCCATTTTGTGTGAGAAAATTGAGATAGTGTGTTAAATTTCCAAGAGTAATTTTTATTGCGAATTTTAAACAAAAGCTAATTGGAACTCTTTAAGCATTTAGCTTTTTTAAAGCAAATCGAGGTTTTGCAGCTAACAGATGTGAAATAAAAAGGTTTTCTACTGTTATCCGCTTCCGATTTGGATAACTGTAATTGATTGTATTCTTTTGAAGTAGTATTACGGATAAAACCAACTTTTTCACTTGTGTCAAACTATTTTATAAAAAAATGTTCGGATAACGTAATACCTGATGAATGTTTGTTTATTTGCATCTGTTCTGAATACGTGAACATTGACACAAGCGCATTATTATATATATAGGTTTTATAAATTTTTATTCAAAAAGAGACAATGAATTAAAATTTAAACCAGCAGTATGTTAAAATCCACAACCAATTTCAATAAAGACAGTATTTAATAATAATAGTACTTTATTATTGGTCTAAAGTTTGTAGTAATTTTACTCCTTATATAATTTCAATAAAAAAAGATTGAAGGAGTAATGTAATAAAGCTGATCTGTGTGGTCATTTGGTTAAATAGGAATCTAAAAACTTTTACTGGATCTGCAAAACCAGCGTGTTAATATATCACAGAAGCTCTAAGATGTTAATTATCATTTTGGAATGTACGGTAATTTTGTCAATTGACTGTACCATTCAAAGAAAATGCATTTGTTAGATAAAAAGGCCTACAGGACTCTGCTTGTACTCGATATAGAATCCAGTATATAGAAATTGAATGAAAATTTTATTCACGTCAAAATGGCAATCAGTTTGATCGTATTATTCCTAAATGAATAAATAAGTAAACATTTTCCAATCTTTATAAATTTTGTCAGATGTATGGGTTTAATTGTTTCCTCTATGAATTTTTTTCATAAATGATTTCTCTTCATTAATTGATATTCACAATAAATTAGAAATATTTTTAAATATATTAGATTATACATACAGGATGTTTGTTGAATATAACTATTTGTAGTCTTGTTTCTGTATAATCATTTCTACAAATAAATCGTGTAATATCGAAACTTCTTAAATCCACTTTGGTCAAATGTTCAGAAACCACTTAAAACTATTTAACTTCTTGCCCTAATTCCTTAATAAATGTTATTTTGGTGAATTGTTTACAGTACCTGGGTAATAAGTTGCAACGAACACAACATATTTGTTTATAATAAACCTACACATTTCAAAATAATAACGCTTAGTGTTGGACTTGGAATGGAATTTGAAAATGAATAAAGTGGAAGTAGTAACGTGTGACTAGGCACAAAAATTAAAAAGAAGGCATAAATTAATAAAAATCTTATATAAAGAAAACCGCATACTTAAATGTAATTTAAAAATGAATAGGTTTATAAAATTATTAGAACTGGAACATCTATTTCATATAGATAATACATTTCTAGATTATGATTTTCATTATTTTGCTTAATTACATTTTCTTCAAGGTGCTGCTTTAAAACTTACTTGTAATAATCCAATTTTCCCGTATTCCTTTATTCGACTCCATAATGTTGTGTGCAGCGATGCCACATTTTCAGGCTTTTTTTTTATTTTGACGGTATCCGAATGGTAGTGGAAGGAGTGCATCCAAACGCTTTCCCCGTTTTCATGCGCTCTTATATGTCCTTAGATCGGACTTGCAGCTTTTTGTCCTTGTATGCTTACAGTCTTGGATACTCCACATTAAAAATATCAATGTGGTGGTTTTAAAATTTCTTGAGTAGCAGATTTCCAGTCCATAACAGCCACGTCTTTGTCTAGTTCATCTATGGTTCGGTGTTGCTTAAATACTGAGATATTTATTAGATTCTACTATTTGCTTCTTTGTTCAGTTTGTATAACATGTATGTATGTTTCTGTTTGTATAACAGCTGGAGAGACCAGTTAAATTTTTTGATGAAGTACTCGACCATTTTAAGCACATTGCTATGATGGCTGTATTCTTATTCTGGTCTCCTCATCGTCAGCTACGAGTTATATTGTAATATTATCGAGATTATCACATTTTCTGGTGGTAGTGACGCACGAGAATCGCCTGCGAGTGCTGTAAAATTATAATTGTCTAGTATAATACACATGTTAGTCTGGAATTTTTAATAGAGTGAGGTTCTTTTGACAATCAAAATTTATGGTTTAGTAAATTGTTTCTTTTCTTCCTTAATGCTATAAACAAAGTTTTCCCCCGGAGTTCGTGTATTCGTATCTGTTAGCAATTTCTCTTAGTTAGAAGTGTATTTTCTCCTTGCTCTGTCTCTGCAAGTTCTAAATATTTTGAACAAATATCTACCCGTGGAGGGTCAAAACCTACTAGGTATTAAAATTATACGGACCAGCAACCAATTTTGCTGTGGCAATAATGGAACTCGGCTGCATTGAACTTTTTTATAAATTTAATAATTCTTTCTGTCTAACAACATTGGTTCTTTTCTATTTCTACGTCGTGCTTCTTTTGCTATACTATACGACTTGCAAAATGTCCGATTTAAGACACCCTCGTCTTTTATAACGCCACTGTAGAGTACTTCTATTAAAGTTTGAAAACAGCCCAGTACTTGTTGATACTTGCATTTGGCAATAAAATATTAACTGGAGAATTTTTGATTGGAGTTGTCTTTGCTATTTCAGCGACGAATGGGTATTGGAATTTGTAAGTACTTTATAATGAAATTGTCTTAGTTAACCATCATACTAACAATACCTGGACTTACAACTTCAATACACTTCCCAATATCTGACATTTTATTTCATTAAAATTCATTTCAAATGGAACTCGCAACAAAATTGGCACAAGCAGCTGCTTTCAGAATAGCGACAGTTCTAAAAATTTGTACATATAGCATTGTCGTCGCATGTTAGCGTTAGTGTTGTGTGATCATCTAATGTAGATTTAGCGGCGTTTATAAATTAACTTAAATTTATTCAGTGCTACTTGAATCTGAAGCCATTTTTGGACGAGGAATTTGGGGGATTTTGCAACCACTAGAATACACGTTCGCAGGCTATTGTATGAAGAAAAATTTGCAGTATCTAACTAAATTTACATTAAAAGCGGATTTAAGTAATTTTGATACTAAATTTTTCAAATGAAATACTTTAAGCGTTCAAGAACTTTGCAAAAGAACGCATTGTATTGAATACGCTGAATTTATTATGTATCTTAGGAAATGAAAGGACTCTATTATTCATAAAGGAAATGCAAACTGCCGTATATAAAACCAAATATTTCTGTGTTAACGATCTAGATCGAAAACTATTCGTTCGAATACATTAATAAGTATGGATAGTAGCCCATATTTTTATTATTTAAGAGTTGTTTCGCTCTTTTAATCTGGATAACAGATTTTTGATATAAAGAATACAGCAATGCACAAATGATCAGAATAACGACGACCTTTATAGAAAAACACATTTTAACCACTCATATGAATTTAATGGAGTGACAGTAATCCTTTGTTGCAACCAGAAGGAACTGATTATAAAGTCAAAACCTAGCTGGACTGTTTTCAGTGGCTCGTCCTGTATAAAATGATTCTTAATTATTTAACTAAGCGACAAAGTTCATGCTTTATCAATTACGTCCTTACATAACACAATTTTAATGGGATTTCGATAACAAACAGTTATTTATTATATACTTACTGCTAAAATGGTTTCCTAGTGATCAATTAAACATTATTTTTTATATTTCTTAGAAGTTGTTTACTAATAATCTCAATGATTATTCCTATCAAATATGTTTAATAAAATGAGAAAAATACATATTTGAACATTTTCTGTATATACAATTACCTAAAGATAACTAAAACTATTGTAGGTTTTGATAAGGTAAAACATAAATGTAAAACAATTACATCCGTTACTGCCTTGTAAAGCGCGGCTTTAGAAGACTGCTGTAATACTCACTGGTCGCCGCATATAACTAAAGATTGTTATATCGGAAACATTTCACAAAATGCCCTTTTATATAGATTAAGTGTATAATACTCAATTTTATTTATGTGTATTTTGATTCAAATTTATTTTTAAATGACAGAATGGTGTTATTGTACATAGATATATATTATCATGCAAATTACAGAGGATATAAATATTAACCAAAAAATGTCTATAAATCCGATTTTTTTTCTCCAAAGAAGGCTTAGATTGGTTAATCTTTTTATATATATATATGCATATATAAAGCCATGTTTATACAAAAAGTGGTTTTTATTAAAACCTGATAGTTTGTCTTGTTTTCGTCTTTGCATATATCAAGCATATAGTTTGGAGAGAAGAAAAAACGGGAACTATCAACATAGAACTACATAGAAAAACAATGTAGTATATCATAACAATGTTAAAATAAAACTTTCAACCTTATACCTTCCTTTTTGATAACTAGTGCCTTTATTGTTTACAGAATTATAAAAAATAAGTATATTATGTACTTCTTTTCTTGAGTTATAAGATGGCCTATAATATTTAACTTCCTGACCGTGAACATACATATTTACATCCGTCATATAACTAAGTATAACACTTAAAAAAAATTAATAAACGATACAGAAACCAACGTATAATAACAAAATGAAATCAGTATATTGTTGAAAATGAAAATGGGGCAATAAAGCGCAAACTTAAAAATGCTCTATTAGCTTGGGAAACTTTGGAATTGTAAATACTTGAAATGATGTGTCACCATGTGACAGGAAATACTTGATATAAAGAGATATAAAAAAATAATTAAAAACAAATTTATATTATACTGCTTACGTTGTATTTTTTGTGCAAACTTATTTTCGGTTGAATTAAGTTTGTGTTAGTGTTTATATGTAAGTAATCGAAAAAATGTTGCTATCAATTTTATATATTCAATAAAATTTGAATCGACTAGCTTCTTGTTTTATTTATGTATATCATATACTTATACACAATTCTACAGGCTGTTACAATTTCGCGGGTCACCATTGGAATCTCGAAAACGGTAAGAGATACAAAGTCGGTTAAATTTGGGCAAAGTTGCGGTTTTTGCTGCTGAATAATAATCCGTTTTAAAAAATTTTCTATGATTTGTAGTTTTTGAAATATTTCCGAAAAACACACTTTTCTTTTTTCTTCTGTTCTGAAGTTATTATTGCAGGGATGCAAACAAGATTAATACATTCTACAGGCACTTTTTTGAACTCTTTACGAAGGTGTTATTAGATTTTGCTTAAAGCGTTTCGTCTCGCTTTGACCACCGTCAACTTCATTTTTTTCTTATGGCCGCCATATTAGATCTTGGCATCATTAAATAGATCATTTTTTTCTGATATTTTTTCATGTATCACGTATCCTCATTAAAGAAAGTTAAATGGCTATAAATGCAGAAAATGTTAAAAATAACAGTACTAAGAAAAATATGGTGTACTGTGACCACAAAAATTAAACGTTTTGATATATCTCCGCATAGTTTAGTTTGTTTACTGTTTAATCCTACTGAAAATCGTTTTACTTATTACAATGGATTTTTCCGATGAAGAAAAATGCGACATGTTAAAGTGTTATTATGCTAATTACAGCAATTCAGTAATAGCGAGCGCAATTTGCTTTCAACAATATCCAGAAATACAACAACCCATAGAACATTCTTTAGTAAATTAGATAGAAACATTTCTCTTTATGGATCTTTTCGTAAAACTCGAAAGAAGTATGGAGATCGCTCTAATAATAATGAGAATGAACAAATTTTAGAAGAGGTAGCTAATAGTTTTTATTTTTTAAATATATAATATTCTCTTAATTGTTACTTTATTTATAAAAACGTATAGTTTAAATAAAAGTCCAGTCAAGAGCTGTTTTAACAGTTTCAATTTTCTTTTATAATTTCTTTTATATTAACAATAACTCTTCCAATTCTACCCGACAAGTTGCAAACACTATCGATGCCGCGCATCATGTTAAAATTTGGAGACTCTTGAGAAAGAACAATTACAAATGCTACCAAATACACGTTTCGCACGCATTACTTCCTGGGGATACCGAAAGACGTTTAGAATGGTGTCATTGGCTTAGCAACAGAGACAGCAATTTTTTAAATTACATTATTTGGACGGATGAAAGTAAATTTACAAATTGTAGATTATTTAATCGAAATAATGAGCACGTCTGGTCGCTTGAAAATCCAAGAGTCAATAGACCAGATCGAAATCAAGTTAGATTTGGCTTAAATGTTTGGGCGGGAATTGTGGTAGAACAAGTTATTGGCCCATTTATTTATGAGGAAAACTTAAACTCAGAACGATACCTAAATTTTCTTAGAACTAAATTTGTTGAATATTTGGACAATATAAATTTAAGGAGACTTCCAGAATTATGGTTTCAACATGATGGTGCACCAGCGCACAATACAAGGGCGGTGTGTGATCATTTAAACGAACAATTTCCAAGTCAGTGGATTGGGAATAGTGGAGTAGTACGTTGGCCTGCAAGGTCACAGAATCTCTCGCCATTAGATTTTTTTTGTGGGGTATTCTGAAAAATAAAGTTTATGCTGAACCAGTTAATGACATTGCCGCAATAAAATTTTGGTTTCATTTAATTCGTTACGAAGAAGAGATGTTCAACGTGCTGTTAATAACGTTCGACGAAGAATAAATCTATGTATAGCAAAGAACGGAGGATATTTCGAATATCTACTCTGAAAATTTTGTTTTGTTTGTGAACTATTAAATTTGTAGACTATAATAATTATGAATATGTCTATCAAGTAGGTACTTTCAGAACTGTCGAGTACACCGTTATTTTTTCTAATTTAATTCGTTCGTGTTAGTCATGTTTGGTATCAATGCAATGTGACGAGTATTGTAAAATATAACTTATTCAGAATTTTAAAGACAGACTACAGTGTCGACATTGTAATACATATTTTGGGTTTTTTCTTTTTGTGAATGTTATAATACCTACTTAATTTTTCAGCAATTAGCTGGATATTAAAAGTTGTTAATATGACTGTTGTTTTCTGAATTTGTACTAAAATTCTGAAATTCCTACTTCCTTCGAATTTTACTAAAAGATCCATAAAGAACAACGTTTCTATCTAATTTACCAAACAATGTTCTATTTGGTTGACGTTTTTATGGATACTGTTGGAAGTAAATTTCGCTCGCTGTTACTAAAGTTGTAACATGTCACGTTGTTGTGCGTTGTTTTCATCATTTGAATAAGTTTAAAACGAATTGCATTTGAGTTAAACAGTAAACAAACTAAACTATGCGGTGATATGTCAAAACGTTAAATTTTTGCCATCACAGCACACCATATTTTTCTTAATACTGTTATATTTAACATTTTCTGCATTTATAGCCATTTAACTTTCCTTAATGAGGATGCGTGATACATGAAAAAATATCAGAAAAAATCGATCTATTTAATGATGCCAAGATCTAATATGGCGGCCATAAGAAAAAATGAAGTTGACGGTGGTCAAAGCGAGACAAAACGCTTTAAGCAGAATCTAATAATACCTTCGTAAAGAGTTCAAAAAAGTGCCTGTAGAATGTATTAATCTTGTTTTGATCCCTGCAATAATAACTTCACAACAGAAGAATAAGGAAAAGTGTGTTTTTCGGTTTTTCGGAAATATTTCAAAAACAACAAATCAAAGAAATTTTTTTAAAACGGATTATTGTTCAGCAGCAAAAAACGCAACTTTGCCCCAATTTAACCGACTTTGTATCTCTTACCGTTTTCGAGATCCCAATGGTGACCCGCAAATTTGTAACAGCCTGTATATTTCTATATAATAAATAAATTACAATTGACCTATTCCGTTCAATAAATTACAATACACAATTAAAATCAGGAAACAGTGAAACTGAGGAACAATAAATTTTAGCAAAGAAGAGAACTTAAAATACAATCATCAACAAAAACAAATGAAAATAGGCGAGACAGAAAATTTATTGCAACAGCTGTTGTTGTATTGAGATCCGAAATTGCTTCAGAATTAATTCTGAAGTTCTTCGCGGTACTATAAGACTTGATAGCGATGAAATACGTAAAAATTGTATCGACTTCTGTCATTCTGATATAAACGACAATCTGAACGAGTTTAGGGCATAGTACATGTATGAGCGATATGAATATATGTGGTTGATTGAGACCGGCCATTAGAAAGATTGGGTCTTTTAATGATAATAAATTAACTCTGGTTTCTTGGTCAACGACTTAGTAGGTGTTGTGAAAAAATTTTACGCAGACTTCATATTAAAAAAACGTCGTGTATTTTAGCTTTCGGTAAATTTTTACCTTCATCAGAAATAATTCTTAAAACGTTACACACATATTAAAACATAAATATAATGATATAATCTACAGATTATATCAAGCTATGTAATAGGTGATATTATGTTTTAATATGTGTGTAACGTTTTAAGAATTATTTCTGATGAAGGTAAAAATTTACCGAAAGCTAAAATATACGTTTTTTAATATGAAGTCTGCATAACATTTTTTCACAACACCTAGTCGTTGACCAAGAAACCTGAGTTAATTAATATTATTTACGACTAAGAAACTTTCGATACTCTAATGATAATAAATGTCTGCAAAATTGCATATGCGTATAGGGTAATTAAATCCCTTAAGAGAAGCAAAACTTCATGCGTCAATGACCCCATTCATGGGTCGGAGAGCCAAGTATATGGCGATGAAGATAAGGTGGAAACTTTTGCCAAACATCGCGAGTCAGTCTTTGGAGATGTCGAAGGGGAGGACGAATTTGAGGTCTTTGATGGAGAAGCTGACCACTTTCTTGGTTCTCTGTCTCGTTCTCCTGAAGATTCTATTCCGTCAACATATATCGATGAAATTAAATTCCACATAAAAGCTCGCAAATGTGGCTATGACGACATTACTAACATCACCCTTAAGAAGTTGCCAGAGCTTAGGCTCAGACTCTATTATGGGCCTAACGAACATCGTAAACGCCATTGTTTGGTTTAGATATTTCCCGACCATCTGGTAACGCGCCCGCGTGCGGGTGGTCCCAAAAAACGACAGACAGTCTTTCCCGTCAAAACTATAGATAAGTTTACTCTCTAACATCTCAAAAATAGCAGACGCTGCAGAAATTACTCCAACATCTTACAAAATGAACAGTTCGGCTTCAGGAAAGGACTGTTGATAGAATTTCAACTCCTCAGAGTTACTGAGGAACTCAGAAACGTGAATCCACGGGCGCTGTGTTCATGGACATTGTACTCTATATTGCACTCTAGCTTGTTCTATACAATGCACTTAGCGCAGGGTTTAGTCCCAAAATCATCACTTCGTGAAGTCTTACGTGTCGGATCGCTGTTTTGCTGTTAAGGTGGACATCCCCGCTTCCACCACTAGGCCCGCTCTAGCAGAAGTTGCGCAGGGCTCTCTTTTCGGTCCAGGTTTCCTGGTTTTTATGTTTGACCTACTTAAAGTTGCGGGCACCCACTTGGCCATACATGTGGACGACACGGCGGGATACACGTCGTCTATATCCGACACTCTTATAGATATCAGACTTAAAACGGCGGTGGACGAGCTCTTGTCCTGGTCGAACAAATGGCGACTAGCTATCAACCACGAAAAATGTGTAGCGATTAGATTCTCGCGAAAAATATCTGTTCCTCCATCTATATCGAGGACGTCTGTCTACCCTGAAGTCCCACCGTCAAATATCTTGGTATGACGCTGGACTCCAGATTCACCATAAGATATCACTTCTTTGAGGTATCTGCTAGATTTACAGCAACTGGGTCGAGCGTGCGGCAGAAGCCAGGTGAGTTTAAAAATCAATCTCTTGCTTTACATCTCGTTTTTAAGTCTAATTTTAACTTATGGTTTCTTGGTCGAGTTTTGCGATCAATCATAGCAAAAAAATGTAACATTCTTCAAAATAAGATCTTGAGATACATCACTAATGCGCCGTAGTACTTGAGAAACGTGCAGATCCACTAAGACCTGAATTGCCTACCCTATTTCACAAAACACTCGAGAGCTGACAGTATCTTAGTCAGGGAACTATCTGTAGATCTCGAGATCTGACAGTATCTTAGTCAGAGAACTATTTCATCTTAATCCCGATAGGGGTTGTTAGATTCGGTCGGATTTCCTCTATCAGTGACACTATCTAATTTCCCCTCTTTTGGTTTGAAAGATCACCACTTATTGAAGCCTTACATACTAGTCACTTCGTTGTGATGTCCCGTTTACACTCCCCCTCTTTTTTATCTATTAAACATATTTTTTGTTGTATTTCGGTTGTTTTACTGGTCTTACCCAAGATTCCGTCTAACCCCACACATTTCTTGATTGAAAATATTGATAAAACTTCTATCGTAACACAACGAGGAGGATCCCGTACGATATGGAGACCTAAAGGGTTTGGAGTCCAACCTGGGAAAAAGGAGAATCTTAGTAGTAGTAGATATAGAAAATACTAGTGAAAGACACTTTAACATAACGCTTAGGTTTCGAAAATGTTAAAAAAAAACTATTCTATTTGAAATCAGAAAGTTGATGTCAACTTTCGGTACTTTTAGAACTGCAACTTTGCAGAAAATTATTATCAGAAGATCCAATTTTTATAGTAGTCAGTCTCAATCTGTCACTCTGTATAATAATAATGCCAATAATTCAATAGAATTAATTTAGCGAAAGCTTTACTAAATCAGACAAGTTATTTGTGATACTATCCGGATAGTCATAATTTATACATTACTATATAAATATTAGGTCAAAAATAATTAGGCATTAATTTTAATTGATAAAATATATATTTAAAAAGTCGTATAAATAATGTCAACCAATAATTTAAACTTTTACCAAATGGTTGTTAGTTTGTTGACGATCCCTTGAAGCTGATCTCTGTCTTTCAATCCTTAATTGCCTTTTTACTGCTTTATTTTCTAGTTCTTCGTAATGTTCTGCAAACATTAACCTCAGTGCTGGATACAATAGCGGTAAGATCGGAAGCTCAGTTAATCTTACCTGAAAATAAAGTAAATCTGTCATTTTTAATGCTAGTTTCATACAGATTTTATAGATCTGCATGTAATGAACACTTATTTATTAAAACATCAAATAAATGAATCGAGACTTACTTGCATATTATCAAACGCAATTCCAATATTCTCAGCAAAATTCTCATCGAACCTCGGCAATTTTGCGTATCGCTGACTAAAATGAGTTAATAAAGTGAATTTCGCATTCATATTTTTCCCTGCAGTTATAGCTTGGGATGTAGTAGAATGCATTTTAATTACAGCTTCACCAGCAAGCTCATCTTCCATTGTCGCTTCATGTATCAATAGGTCAGAGTTCATACCTGAAAATTTGTACTTATCAAAATATACTTTTCCATTTATATTTTAAAATCCAACCCAATTTGACTAAATTTGGGCAAGGCATCGTATCGCCGGAATATGTAATTTTGTAACCATCATTGTGAGTAAAAGATATTCCAAATGCGTTTGGACAATGCCTAACTAAAACCGTGTTTATAGCATTCAAGTTTAATGTATCAAAAACTCTGGTTTTTTCGTCTGAAGCTATGTTCTCATCTTCTAAAATCTAAAATTAATATCAATTAGAAATTTGAAAATATATGAATAGAAATTGAGTTACACACCAAATCACTATTCGGAACTATCACAAATTCATTGCAAATATTTTCAAAGCACCTATCATAGAACATCAACCAATTTAGAATTTGTTTCGGAGCAAACAGATAGACCGGTCCATCGTCTATATTTGTCATATTTAGAGCTTTCCGTCGACCTTGTAAGAAACCAATCAAACCGATATGATGGTCTGCGTGTAAATGTGAAATAAATATAGCTTTTATTTGTTTTATTATTTCACATGCTTTTGTAGGCCCATAAAATCGCACTAGTTGTCCGTATGTACCTTCACCACAGTCTAATAATATTTTGCAGGTATCACTAAAAAAACGGTGTATATTTAAAAACAAAATTGGATCCAAACAAAAATACTTATATAAGACTTGAAATTTAACGAAAAAGTTAAACGCGCTTTTGCTAAAAAAATGTTTCTTTTTTGCACTGCCAGAATAAATATTAAACAACTACAAATATTTTACCTTGTTTCAAATAAAATACCGCTTGTATTTCGAGTCTTGTTTGGTATGCAAGATCCAGTTCCAAAAAATACCACTTTAGGATAACTTTTATAATGCATGCCTAATTTCTTATTGAAGATATTTAATCTCAGATCTTGTAAGGCTTCTTTAAAACCTTCCACGCTCTTAGTTTCATCAATATATTGAGACGGTATTAACTTTAATTCGCTAGATCTATAAAGTAAAATTATGGATCACTTATAACTAGCAGAAATATATTAGCGAAACTAACCTGTCTATTCCTTTCTTTGGCCGTAAGTGGAAACTAAGCAATGTATTGGCAAATAAGTAACCACAGTTTGAAGAGGATGCCTCTTGAACTGAAGCCAATGTTGTATCACTAATGGATGATTCGACGCTTGTTTCTAGCGACTCACATTCAGTCTTCATTTTCTTTGAACAATTTTCATGTACCTGGTATAGACATTATTAACATCATCTAACGACAACGATTCTTAAATAAGCAAAATACCTCAGCATCGATAACTTTTGATCCTTTATCACCAAGAAGTGGAAATATATCTGGACTTAACATATTTAATTTGTATTGAATCCTATGCACTGATATACTACCCATACAACTATTCATGTCGTTCAGAACTAAATGGGTTGTGCTGGGTGAGAATTGATCCATCCAATGCTTGTAACTGAATGGTAATATATAAAGGAGTATTTTAATATAGTTTTTTTGAAGAAAATTACTAATTACTTAAAACTTCGGTAACCTTATCTTTATTGATAAAATAACAAAAGCTATTTGAAAAACCATCTTAACTTAACTAATATATATATACCTGAAATGCTCAGTAACAGAAGTTGGAGAAAAATGTACAACTACACAAGCCATTTCTGAGTCTTCTACGGCGTACTTTTGGTGCTTTGCAAATTTTTCATTTTCAATCACTGATAATATGTATTCAGGGGATGGACAATCGATAACTGCAATACCAGAAAATAATACAAATAACGCAAACACAATTTCAATTGCATATTATACCAATAAATACAGGTCCGGGATCGTCTGGCTCCCGAACATCAACAGAATGGACAACAACTCCAGACTCCAAGGTAACATCTTCCCCATTTTTTAACTTCCCTAATAGCGGTCCTGGTGGCACACCATATTGTACACATTTTTCTAAACTTAATGCGCCAGGTCGAGGTTTTAATCTGCAAATATATGCCATTGCCATACCTTTCTCTTTCGTTTTAGATAACAGTAACTTTGAACTTTCGGGAATTCTTTCTGGAGCTGTTCGGGAACCACTCACTGAAAGTATAAAATGTATTCATAAATCGTGTAGAGAAATGAATGTTATTTAGACGGGAAAGGTAAATCGGATTAGGAAAGGGCTACCTGTTTGGGATCTGGATCTTTTACGTTTGTTTTTCTTACGTTCATGAGCATAGTAATCTGTATCGTCTTCTATAATATCTTCAGGAATATAACGACCTATTGATTGAGAATTACGTCTACTTCTATTTCTTCTTCGTGTTGACCTCGTTGAGGTACCTGTGTCTACCTAAAAACAATTATAAGTATTGTTCCCATTCGACTTCAAATACACACACATAGACATGTACACTCGGTACGACTTAGTCTTGGAACGATTTTAGTAAGGTAACTCAATTACATACAATTAAGTAGGTCTACAACTAAAATGGGCAGGAAAAAACGTTGTATGGTAAAGAAATGAAAATTGATTTAAAACGCGTGGAACGTGGGAAAACATACAAATCAATCTTTTTACAACACTTGTGAAAAATCAGTTATCATTTTTCTGAGAGTATTGGTTGTTTATGAAATGGAGGAACTTTCTATAAAGTGATCAAGCAAGAGATACATTAAATTTAATGGATAACTGCGCACTGGTTCGGTTCGACAGGCTTGGATCGGTTAAATCGGGACGGCAACGCTAGAATAGAGGCAAAAATTGCCGAATGCTCATACGTTCGCGGTATATTACAAAAATCAGGTATGCTGTCTTCTTGAAGAAAGATAGCCCGTTAGACCTTTAGCGTATGCAATTGTATAGGGTTATCAAAACCATTATTTTTAAAGTAAAAACGTATTAGAATAGTGGACAATCTTTAGGTTGAAAAATTGGTTCTGATCGCTGTCAAACCACAAGTACTGAGGATCATAATAGATTCGCGGAATATATTAGAGATTCAGTCGCAATATACAGGGTGTTACAAAATGTTGGGCTGGCTATACATAGACGGTTTCTATAACTAAAAATACCTAAGCCAAAAATGTTTCGTTACTGAGTTACAGCCACTTGAAGTTTTTCATTTTTTATTTAAAACACGGTTACAGCAAACGGGAGTTTTTAATGTAAATCATAACAAATGTTCAAAATGACCTCCACGGGAACCAACACACTGCTGAGTTCGTCGTATCATGAATTTGCTGGCATCCATCTTTCACTCTACGTTGAAGACCTTCAATATTTTGAATTGGAATAGAATATACCATAGATTTTAAATGTCCCCATACGGATTTAAATCGGGAGACCGTGCAGGCCACGCTACAGGTCCACCGCGACCAATCCATCTTTCAGGATATATGGCATTTAAAAATTCGCGTGCTGTGTGACTGAAGTGAGCCGGTACACCGTCGTGCATGAATCACATGCGTCCTCTAACATTTAGTGGAAGGAACATCGTCCAGCAAACCTGGTAAGTCGTTTTCTAAAAAATAACGATAATTCTGCCCAGTAAGTCGTCGGGGAAGTACAAAAGGACCAATCAAGAAATCGTTGATAATTCCTGCCCACACATTTAATAAAAACTGCGTTTGATGTCTGGACTGAATAATAGCATGAGGGTTTTCTTCTTGCCACTGGTGTAAATTATGAAAATTGACGATACCATCTCTTATAAAGCCAGCTTCATCACTAAAGAGCACACACGTTAGAAAGAGACGATCGGCGGCGCATGTCTGTAACAACCATATACAGTAAGCTTCTCGTGATGGGAAGTCATTCTCACTAAGTCCCTGTACTCTTTGCAGGTAGTACGGATAAAGCTGATTAGTTCTTAAAATCCGCCATACACTCACATGATCGACAACTTCCGCCAATGCCATTCTTCGAGTACTAGCACCTGCATTTTCTTCAACACGATCCAACACACGTTCTTCCAAGTCCAAAGTTCTTGTAGCCTTTCGAAAGATTTTTCATTTGGTAAACGTCGGTTTGGGAAATGGTCTGCGTAAAGTCTTCTTGCTTCTGTTCTGTTACAATGTGCCAAACCATACATTAAATGCATGTCGGACATCCCTTCGAAAGAATAATCTGCCATTTTGTACTATTAATTAGAAAACAGTACTAATTACAAATGACTTAATCAACTGTCACGACTGAAAACAAAAAGCACGGACTGCCTACTTAATATGATTTACCTTAAACACTCCCGTTTTCTGTAATCTTTTTAAAATAAAAAAATTAAAAACTTTAAGTGGCTGTAACTCAGTAACGAACCATTTTAGGACATACACAGACTATTTGAGTCATACGTATACGACTGTTCGTAACATACCTACAATTTACCAGTATGAAACAAATATGTCTATTGTTTGTCTTCGATATAGTTTAGTATCAATTGATTAGCTCTAAGATATACGAATTCGTATGAAGTAAATAATTCATATTACGTATAATTATACAGATACGTAAAATCGTACGAATCATACGACTACAATCAATTGCTACCAGTATACTACTTGACTCCTATTTCGATTCATATCAAGCGGCGGTGCGACTCCAAAATGATACGGATTCGTATAAAGTAAATGATTCGTGTAGGATTATTCGAATCCATATAAATAGTGAAGATTCGTACCGTACGAATCACACATGAGTCGTATACATTGTACGAATCATACGAATCCGACCCATCGCTACTACACAATGTCTAGTTTTTCTACATATTATGGTTAACCACCAATAGATTGGTTTGTTAAAAGCTGATTGTAAAATTAATTCCTTCATGACCACAAGAGCTCCTTCAATAGCACAACACACTATCAGTATGACAAAATTTATACAGAATTGCTAACATTACATGTAAAATGTGATCTCTTATTACACCTACTTTTATATTGTTATTATTACACTCCACTATTCTTTTCATAGATAGATCAAAATTAAGTTAAGTCTATCCACATATATTTGGGTATAATTATGCTTATTTGCACTACCTATATGTTTTAAGCATGGATCAATAGAAAGTTGGGTTTAAACACATATAATTACACATGGTTAAACCTAACTATGTTAAGCCACACTCAAAATGTATCGTGCAAATAGATCTTAATCACTAAGCTTACAGTATGTATAGATGTCCCGGCCTGTATATCTTTATCTAAACTGTTAAGTTCACTAGATTGTCCACTAGATAATTCTGAAGAAGTACTTGTCATGAAAGATTCTTCTTGATTCATTTCATTTTCTTGGGATGTGTTGCTATTCACATCATACCTCTCCAAAGGTATATATTCAACTGTCATTACATTATCTTCAAATTTATTACCTAATTTACAGTCAGCCATAGTAATTTGTAAATTTTTCATGACAACAAATCGTTTCGTTGCAACAAATAATTCATCCTGAAATAATTCATTGTTATAAGTTTTATATAAAAATTAATAAGAAGGGATATACCAATCCTGGTGGCCCATGTAAAGTAATTTGAGGCACCCCGACGTCTTGTATAGTTAAAGCAGCACCAGGTAAACCGCCCATATTTTTCCAAGTTGGTTGTGTTATAAATACATGCTCTAATCGACCCAGTTTCATTTTGTGTTCGTGTGCTAATCTTTGTGTACCTTCACCACAATTAAATAAATACCTAAAAAATTGATGTTTTTTACCTAACTAAAAATATAACTAACATTATTGAACATACCTGGACTGATCTGAAAATACATATAAGCTTCTTGGAGCTCCTTCAGCTCCTGTTCCCAATACTTGTAAAGTAACACGTCCGGGCACATATTTGGACGACTTTTCCTTAATCTTTCTTCTAATTTTTTGGGCTTCTGGAATATGTTTTGGATCTTTAGGCATGGTTTGTAGAAGTGAAATTAGGTTAGAATTAGTATTTTGGGAGTAAGTTCTTGTACAAATAGTAATGATAGATCTACAACGAGTATAATTAGGAACACTGGTCATTAGGAATATGAGCAAGGAATACAGGCTGAAACACGGTCAATTTTGCTGATATTTGTGGATTAAATGTTGTGAAATGTTATGAACTGAAATGACGTTTGAATTTTGAATTGTGATTGGTTAATTTGTATGTATAAACTGAATTACTAAACATTGATATAAATATACGTAAGAGCTTTGTTTAAGTAAAATGTTGAATTGCGTATGATTTATTTTAATAAGTAACAATTTATAAAGTTTTATTTATTATGGAACTACTAATTTTTTTAGTTTGATGACAACGATTAAACGTAATAGGGAAATTAGTATTTCACTAATTTTGTATTTGACAACACATTTGACATGTGTAGCCACATAACCTCAAAAGTTAGGTTAAGCATAAAAAATCATAAGTTTGTTATAAACATTTTTTCTAAAGTAAATTATTCGCAAATGGATACAGATATTTCTAAAGAAAATTGTGTTCAAACTATCAGTGAAGGTTTAGCCACAGTGAAGACGTCAGGAAAAGTATTTTACAATGCTGTTCAAGAATTCAACAGAGATTTAAGGTATTTCAATAAATAAATGTTAAATTATTAATGTTTCTTAAGACAATTTGCTAGTATTTCAGTGTTGACAGCATTTGTTAAAAATTATAAAACAGGCAAACAGAAAAGGGAAAGATCACCTGATAATAGCGAAGTTAATATTGTACTAGATTCCAGTAAAGAAACTACTGATATTGGTGTTTCATGTAGCAATGGAATTACAATTTTGGAAGCTTTATCAGCAACTGGTTTACGTAGCATACGTTATGCAAAAGAAGTGCCAGGTATAAAAGAAATTATAGCGAATGATATATCACAAAAGGCAGTTGAAGATATAAAACAAAATATTGCTGATAATAATGTTGGAGATTTAGTATCTGCTAGTTTCAATGATGCAATGTAAGTTATGAATGAAATATTTACTAATGTAGCTTTAATAACTTTTGACTAGTTTTTGTTAAATATCAAAAATCATAGGTTCTTTATATTCTTCTCAAATAGCAATTACATATCAATATAAAATAGGTGCTCTTTGAAATAAATATAGTGTTCTATAGATTAAAATAAAAAAACATCTACTAGAAATTAATATCTAAAAATTAATCTTATAAAAACAGTGTTATGTGTGCTAATTCACCAACCATTATAAAGTTATAGTTTTAGTCTCTTTTTAAAATTGCTTGTTATGTACAGGGACAATATCTGATTACTAAAAATAAGATAAGATTTAAATTAGTAACATCAATCAGAAGAATGCTTCTTTAAGAAATCTAAGATAGTTATAAGGTCAGTTCTATCAGTCGTGCTCAATAATTTCCAATAAGATTTCTTGAGGTTTGGATATAATAACATGATCAGATGGACCCAGTCCGACATATTATGTACGATATAGATAGTCTTTGATACAAGTAACCCAGTCTTCCTGTTACATAAATTACAAATTGACATACAAGTTACACAGAGAAACCATTTAGGATCTCGAACTTTTGTAATATGCTGGATTTGGCTAAATTTCATTGATAAACCTTTGGAGTTTATACAGAGTAGTGGATAGAACTTTTTTAGTATCTTTTTTCCACAGAAATTTTATTGGAAAATTACAAGTTATTGCATGATTGTTCTGATGGTTCTATAACTATTAGCAATAGTATATTACTAAAATAAATAAATAAATGAATAAATAAAATCATTTCTTATAAATGCTGCGTCAACTATCACGAAATAATTTGCTTTACCATCTAATTCTAATTTTTTTCACTTAAATTTTAAAGTTTTTCCTTTTAGTATGTTATTACATCAACATAAAAAGCAAAATCGATTTGATGCAATCGATCTAGACCCATACGGATGTCCTTCCATATTTCTTGACTCAGCAGTTCAAGCGGTAAAAGAAGGAGGTCTTCTATTGGTGACAGCTACAGATATGGCAGTATTAGCGGGAAATTCACCAGAAACTTGTTACAGTAAATATGGATCAATATCATTACGCATGAAATCTTGCCATGAAATGGCTTTACGAATATTGTTGCAATGTATAGAAGCTCATGCAAATCGTTATGGACGATATATTGAACCATTGTTATCAATATCAGCAGATTTTTATATTCGAGTTTTTGTTAGAGTATTTGATGGAGCACATAAATGTAAATACACATTAAGTAAATTGTCATCTGTGTATCACTGCACTGGTTGCGGTAGTTTTGCTCTACAACCTCTTGGTATAGTTAAAAAGAATGAAGAAAAGAAGCATGATAAATTCTGTTTACCTACAAATGTGCCTGTTGATAAAAAGTGCGAACATTGTGGACAAGCCTATCATGTTGGTGGACCAATTTGGTCAGCACCAATACAGGATAAATACTTCATTAATGAAGTATTGAATAATGCACCTAAACATCTAAAAACAATACAAAGAATTCAGGGTGTTTTAAGTGTTATTTTGGAAGAACTGGATGACACGCCATTGTATTATACCTTGGAAAAATTGAGTGGTACATTACATGTTGAAACTCCACCTATGCTGACTATAAGGTTTGAATTGCACGTTATGGAATTGTAGTTATTTAAAATTAATATTATCTTTTCGTAGGTCAGCAATATTAAATGCTGGATATAAAGTATCATATACTCACTGTAATAAAGTATCCATAAAAACAGATGCTCCAAGTAAAGTTATATGGGATATCATGAGATGTTGGATTACCGATCATCCTGTTAGTAAAAAAAGAATGATCGAAGGAACTCCTGTTTATAATATTTTGTCGAAGAAATCAGAGAAAGAGTACAGTTTGAAATACATCCAGATGCAAATCCATCATCGAAAAAGAAAGGTTTAGTACGGTTTCAAGCAAATCCTATGCCATTTTGGGGACCTGGTACGCGAGCTACAGCTATGTAAGTATAATTACTAAGTAAATGTTTTCATTATAGAAATTGTTTTGGTTTTACGATGTTTAGGGTTGGCGAAGATAAATTATCGAAAAGCAGACGAAATCAAGGTAAACGGAAGCGTGAAATATCTGAAGAAGATGTTGAAACCGATAAAGTTAAGATGTAATAAAGTTGGTATATATAAAAAATTGGTAGTTTTTATTTATCACTTAATGTTCTTAGTTTTGTATGAAGTGCCTACTATATAAATTCTACATAAATTATTCAAAATTTTTCTAATCTAAGCTGAAAGCCGAGATCTATTTCGAAAATTATACTTTTGATATACATTTTGTGATTATTGAATATGGGTGTAATAACAAGAGGCATAAATAGGTTAAGTATCGTGGGAAAGTCACAATAGACTTTGATTTAGGTTTATCTGTCCACCAATGTGTCCACCAATGTCGCAAAGTGTGCTGATAGAAAAAAAGACAATACTTCTTTAGCGTACAGTTACAAATCTACCGATTGTTGAGGCCATGCTGACTGCATAGTACCCCATTCAATAGAAGTACATATAAGTTAAACGATTCCACTCATACACAAGTAGTTTATAGACTAGAATTTTTCGATAAACACAGTCAAAAGTCTATTAGCATTTGAAACCAACAGTGCGTCAGCAGGGGCAAGACATTAGAATGGAGGGGTTACTAAACACGAAAGAGACCACTAAGGACTTAGTACCACTGTGCCATTCAGCGTACTACAGAGCGCTTTTTTGTGGACAAATATTATCAAAGCAATGATTGCAATCGAAGCTGAATGGAAATATTGTCCTCATTACAGTATATGATATACAAATCCAGCTTCAGCATTTGATACGTTTAAAAATGTATAAATATCCGAAGCAACGGGACTTTAACTTAAGAGAGAGTCTTTAGAGAACGATCTGGCCTTTACACAGAAGCAGCCTTGAATGTGCCCAAAAGAAACCTAATTTAGATTTTATGCAAGGATTTACGTATGTATTCATACAAGATTTAAATAGTACATGAATTAAGACCAATTGACCACGTTCAGAGACTACAGTTTGCTATCGAATTGCTTGACAAGTTTACGAGCTCCAACAACACCTTTTTCTCAGATGAGGTCCACTTTAATTTAAATGGGCACATGAACAGGCAAAATTGGCGATACTGGAGTGATACCAGCCGATATGTGAAGTATCAAAAATCATTATACTCACGCAAACTAACTGCGTGGGCGGCAGTATCAACCAGTAGCATCATTGGTACATATATTTATGAAGATCAATCTGAAACATATATTGAGAAGCTACAGATTTTTTTGCTCCAGCATTAGAAAAGTCTTCAACCAGATGCGTTCACATGTTGCACCATCAACGACTCCTTAACAGATATTCGTGAAAATTTTAGCCAAGTGATAGTATCAAAAAGAGGTGACATACATGACAAAAAAGATCACTTCGCGGGTCGAACTTGTCATAAATGGACTATTTTTTGCGACTGCCCTAAAAGCGAAGTTTTTGGAAACAATTCAGTATCTGTTGAGGGATTAAAAGAAATATACACAGGGTAATACAAAACACTTCTTGCTCAGTTATGAAAAGTTTTCAGTCTACTAAGTTACAGCAGTAGGTATAAAGAAACTAGGGTTATTAGATTAGATTAGATTAGATTTGTGGGCAGTGGCACTGCTGCCTTTAGTCGCCGCGACTTACATGGATCTATTGTAACATTGCCCTTCTGGTTGTTAGACTAATTGGAGGCTATTGATAAACCTTAGAATTAGCCTGGGATTTGCGTCCCGGATGTCAGTAGGCGTTAGAAATGGCCTACTGAAGTGTTGTTGTCGTGTGTGACTAACAGCAACACAATTACACAAAATGTGTTCTGACGTCTCTAGATCTTCTTGACATAGACGGCAGATTTGATCTTCAGCTTTGCCGAGTTTATATAGGTGATACTTCAGGGCCACGTGACCTGTCAGAAAGCCTGCCATCAGTCCAAGGTCCCCTTGCTGAAAAACTAGGGTTATACTTGCATGATAATAAACAAGTTCTTCAGTCATCTACGTTTTGTATTTATTATCAGTAGTATCATGTACAGCTTGTGTGTTAAGTAATGTCTTCCCCTTTGAAGCGCTTATCAAACTTTCTTCCACTCATGTCCGTTCAGTCGTTTTCGTAAATGCTCCTAGATGTATAATTGGGTAATAAGAATATCTCGATCGAACGAAAACGACCGAATCGGTGTAAAGAAAGTTTGATATGCTCTTCAAATGTGAAGACTACTTAATACACAAAATGTATGTATGTACATACATATCGAACAATATTGGAAATATGAAAGGTTTTGTTTTTAAGAAAAGGAAAGTCTGCACTCTAAGATTCGTATTTTCTTCTTTATATTGTTAGAACACAGTTTACAAAAAAGAAAAAATAACCCAATTTTTTAAGCTCGTCATAAAACATTTTCATAATCGCAGACAAAACGAAACAGTTGTAAGGATCTGTTTTAAATAAACAGTAGTTCATTGACGTATGTATTTATTGCATTTGATTATAAAAGACGGTTTGGATTTATTTAAAAAGTAAATAGAAGGTCTCATTATTAGATTTCGCGAGGCTTGAGGCAGCATAGCCATGAACTTTTGGTTCCATATGCGTTACGCGGTGGATTTTTTTACTAACACTTGCCCTATTTTGATAAACTATCTTATCTATGTTATATAACTACGAAGAGTGTATATACATCATTACTTATTACCTGTAAGAATTCGATTATTTTCTAACATTATAGACGAATCTAACGTAGCCTCTCACCATTTACACAGCTTTGCAAAATAATGTTTATGAACGGCCTGTATGTATAGTAAATGTATGCAGCTTAATGTCGGTCAAGGCTAGGACGCGACGCCCAAGTGACCTATATAACTTGAGGCGGGTTGAAAACTAGTCGCTATATTTCAACGAGTTTGCGAATAGTTTTTATAGAGGTATTCAATAGTGTATTAATTCGATCAATAATACATACAAATTTTTATTAATTTTCCATCAAAATACAGAAAATTCTGTCTAGCAAGTGTTTCAAGGTTGTGCATAAATTTACTATTATCTTGGTTATTCTGCCACCATTTATTTTACTTTAAGCGAATCAAATGCAATGCTTGAATTAAATAAAATGAATCTGCCGCATTCGTAGAAATTTTTGTGAGATTTTTAAAATATAAATCAGGTCAATTGTGCTCAAGGTTTTGACCACACCTTTGAAAAGAAGAATTATATAATTTTTCTAGTAACTATTAAGAGTTACTGTGAATATGATAAAAGTATTTTCTATATGGTTCTAGATAAATATGCTTCTTTGTTAGAGGACTATAACAGAATCGGTTTTCATTTATTCATCATTGACAAAGAGTTATTGGTTCGGATATTCTTTTAGTTTATTAAATGCCCATGTCTGAAACTTCAGAATGAACAAAATTGTGTTACCAGTTTGGATTATCGTGAATCAGAACTATGTTCGCTTAACTTTCCAGGCCTCTTGTTTACAGATAAAGCTTGGTAGTACGAGACGGACGTGCATTTGAAATCTTTTCTGTAAATGTGTACATGATCATACTAAAATTGTGTGCCCCCAAATAATAAACGTAACTTATTTTTTGAACTTCATATATGTTATCCAACAAGGTGTGGTACCTAATTTTGAGCAAAACCGACGAAACTTCCCATCAACTATGTAGAATATTTGGCAAGCTTAAAAGAAAAAATTTTAGGAAGTACTATACCCATCCAACGTTACCTGTTAAGTGTTATCTAACACAAGATGACACAAGAAATTAAACGTTGAATACCCGTTGATGCTTCAGTTGGTTTGAAATTGGGAAAGACTTTGAAATTGAGGATCTGGAAAATATTGAAATGAATATTCATCGAAGAAATTTTACATTCAATTTTACGAAAAGTCAAATTATTATACTTACACCATCAATTTACCAAAGAAGTAGTATACGCATCATTAAAAGCAGACAGACTCAGAGAAACCATGTTATAAATTATATGAACGATTCAGAAAATGGTGCAAATGGGATTTAATGGACATTACATTTGTAAATGTTTACGTTATTTATTGCCAAGTGTTTGGTAATACTTTTTTGCTTATAAATTCAGAAGAAATGTTGCACTTGGATTAATGCGATAAGGAAAGTAAATCATCCACAGTATCACAAGTATTCACAATAGTATTGCTTCAATTGTCTGTTTTGGTATTATCCGTGTAACTATTAATATTTTTAGATAGCATATCTGCTAAAAAGTACATGTATACAAATATCAGTGAATTATTTTTTAAAATAGAGCACTAAACCTTAATAGGCACATCACATTTTTCTATACCATTGGTGTTTATGTGTCGGCAATAAAGGGTTAATATGGAAATTAAGTCATAACAATTTGCAATGCAACATTTAGCAACTAGGTTTCGTATTTACTTATAATCTAATTATATTTTGCTCGAGAAGTGGCGAGTTATATGAGTTGATAGCCATTTAAGACTTATTCTCATATGTAAATAAAAGCACGAAAGCTTTAACGCATATGACTATCGAAACAATAGTTGAATAACAATTTATGTATCACCTTAAAAATAACAGCAAAATTAAAGGTATACAATTAAAGGAATTAGAAAGAAAATACCAATAATATATGATAAGAAGAAAAAAATAAAAATATGAATAAAATAAAAGAATGATGACAAAAAAGTAAGCTCTATGTTTCGCTTTTCTACTAGAAGACTTCTGCTGGAAAGAAACACGGATGCATCTGGTCTCTAGAAAACGTGCTGCCACAGAGATAAAACTACCCAAAACGTTGCTTTTGTGTTTATTGACTTGAATTTTGACCAAACTATACTAGTTTATCCAATTTAAACTGAATCGTAGAAACAAAGGATTTATAGACGTATTAAGTGATGGTACATGGGGAGTGGATTTGGACATTATTAGAAGATATACCTACTAATTGTATTACTAGTCCATATGAAATGTGTGATAGAACAATATCTACGGAATGGCCCGTCGAAAGCGAAACAGATGAATTATCACTGAAACGGTGGTTTTCTGGAAAAAATGCCGAAAGACGTCAAATTTGTTTTGTAGGGGAGAGTGTGGAGAGAGGGCACGTGCATTATAAATTTAACCTCCTAATTGTATCCCTCTCTTGCCAGCGAGGCTACCCCTTCGCTTATCGTCATATTGAAGTGGGGTCGACGAATGTTCGTTTTATTTAAATGGTCTAGTTAACCGTCATAATTGCCGCTAAGGCTCAGATTCTAATCCGTATATATTTCGCGAAGAACATACCCAACATTCGCAAAAATTAAACGTGTAAGCTTGAATTTGTGGTGATAAAATTACCGGATTTTTCTTCTTGGATGGTAATTTGAATAGAGAAAAGTAGTTAGAATTGTTAGAAAACAAAACAATCAGTATAGTGAAGACCTGTTATTTTTCCAACAAGATGGAACCCGTTCCGATTATACTCAACCTGTTGGACAGTAGTTAAATCAAAGGTTTCTTGGGCAATAAATTGGAATGAGAAACCACATTGAATGGTCAGTGTGATCGCCCGATTTACCGCCCGTAATTTTTTTTGTGCATCCAGGTAAAAATTAAGATTTACAAAATTCAACCGACTAATCTAAACTAACTGCGACAACGTATTTTAAAACGCCATGCGTTCCCTTACAAAAAAATTGTATCTTTCGGCATTTTTTTCAAAAAATCGCCGCTTCAGTGATAATTCATCTGTGTCGTTTTTGATGGGTGATGCTGTATCTATAGCTGTTTCGTTTATTTTCATGAGTAAGTAAATTTGTATTTGGCGACCCCTTCAGAAAACGTTTTTTTGTTTCCTATCAAGTATAACCTTGCTTTGATCATTTCATGCAGCTTTGACTGCCTTGCTGTTTTTCTTTTCTATCAGAACACCCAAGCAAATGCATCAATACTGTTCCTAACAATTACTGAATAAGTTATACATCTGCGCACGCAATTAGATTGTAGAAGTACCGCATATTATTTAATTGCATATTTTGAAGTACAACAGTCTTTTAAAGCAACACCTATATTACTCGGAATTTGGCCGTTTTGTAGACGTTTCCTTGTATCTGAAGACACAAACTTGTAAATGTGTTATATTTGTTTTACATACTAGGAACGAACGTATTAATGGGTATACTATTGTTTATAAAAATTAAATATAATCAAAAACAATAAAATTGTTTCGTTTTTATAAGCTTGCAGTTTTCCTCCGATAAATTTATAAAAGAGTCCTCATATAAACCCTAATCCTGCTATAATTTAAATGTAATCAGTACAAATTGGATCGATGAGCTAGGCGATTCAGACGAGCTCTTTCCAATGTTGATATCTCATGTTTCTGTCATCATCTGTTGGGAATCTTCCGGGAGAATACGGTTGACGTAGGCAAAGGGCAGGATTTCACTGGTTGAAATACGCGAAGGTGGCTGGTGCTAGGTTCGGGTTTCCCATGAAAGCATAGCGAAAATCCGGGATCCGGCGCATGACCGAAGAAATTAGGACGCTTGACGAGAGTGAGTTCGCTTTGTGACATTGGCCTACATCGCAGATGGCTCCTGTACATTTCCTGATGCTCCTCCAGATGCATTTCTGCACTCCTAGCGTATTGGTCGTCAACATTCGCTGACTCGAGGTGAGTAGAGTGCAATTTTAACTTTGTTCGTTACTTTAAAGTGTAAAACGCGAAGAACCGTTTCGGAATGCGAGAGATTTATGAAAGCACGCCGCCGAAATTGGAACGACACACATCGAGAGAGTTACATCGATAGGGAGCGTGAACTTGAAAAACGGTTGGCCATGATTGTAAACATTATTGTGTCTAACGGGACGTGTTTATTTCTTCGTATTGATGTAGAAAGTTGTGGCTAAAGTATCGTTGCTTTTTTTATAACTACCAATTATATAGTAGTTTGTTCATATGCATGATAATTGCTTTTATCTTATTTAATTTTGGCTGTTGTAAACATATTTGTATTACATTATTGCTTTAATAAATATTTAAAAGTGTAACTCCTTTTTATTACAATTTCTTCTTATAGAATAAATGTAAATTTAATTATTGCAAATCACTTTTTTTAGTTAAATCGAATACCTATATGTCGTATTATTAGCAATTTAATTATATTCAAAAAGTTGTATTTCGTTAGTAGTTGGTGTTATACAGTTTTTAATTTTAATTTATTAAATTTTGCCAACCTTCAAATTTAAACCGGTCAAATTTGATAATATTGTGTACTTGTTTGCTCCTATTATATAGGATATATATAGAAATCCTGCGTGGGCGGCAGCGTTGCCAACAAAAACTCATGACATTATCGTGAATTTAAAGCTAAATTACGGTAGATTATGGTAGCCTGTAAGAAAAAGTAACCTTTTAATTTCGCGCCATCTGGTGGCTGAAATTAAAAGTATTAGGATTATTTGAATGTGATTTGAAGTGGATTTGAATCGTACGTACATACATACATAAATAAAAATAACCGGTGTATCAAATATAACAATTTATTTATTACACAACTTAAATATTAAAACTTTAACAGTGAGTAAAATAAATAATAATATAAAATTAATATATAATATAAAAATAATATAAGAGGAATAAATTTATCTAAACAAAATAATGATCTCAAATAAATGGCAATTTTAATTTTAAAAAAGAAACAGTGCTTACTTTATAATATATTGTTTATCGACTTGGAATAACACAAAAATTATTCCCCACTTAACGGTTCTAAAACTATATCTCCTATATCCACATCATCGGCACTATTGTGATCCTTATGATATAACGTTGCAGTATTATATTGAGACATCATTATATCCGAAGGTTGAAATTCGACACAGTTGCCCACACATCCACTGCTTAGTAAAAGACCATTAATAGTTTGCGTAACTAATTTGTTGCGCAGCTTTGTTTTTATTAAATTAACTTTTGAAAATATTCTTTCACAACTGGCATTAGAATGGGGTATTGACAAAACATTTAAACAATATTCAGCTAATTCTTTAAACAATGGTTGACCATTGCCATCAAAGATATTTCCAACTGCTACCCAAAACTTATCTACTTCTTTATTGGAATATTGAGAAACATCATAAGTAAGAAGTTCTCGCCATTGACTATCAATTATTTGAACTTGACTGTGTTGATCGATATCAATAATTCTAGGCGTTAATTTCAATAGATTATACAACGAATGAGTTTTTTTGTTTATGACATTATCAGGATTAATGCAATCTATTACTACCATGAGTTTATCTGCAAAATCATACCTCTGTTTTATTTGTAAGCAAGCCGTTATTAAAAATTGCCTACAACGTAGATAAAAATCAATTAAGAGATCTTGTGGGTAACGTTCCTTGAAATTAATGTCATAACATGCACCCCCAAATATATATTCTGAATGCTCATGTAATTAGCCTCTGAATCTGGTTCTATAGAATGTAAATCTGCTGACTGTACATATAAGGTATGCATGTAGCTGGATAATAAATCTTTGTATAATGAACACATTTTAGAATGTGTAGTCGAGATCAATACCTTTTCAGATTGAAAATATGCATTAACACTTGCTATTTTAACTAAAATCCATTCTAAAAACGCATAAAATAATTTAATCTGTGCGTCTTGCAGGCTATGATAAATTGTATCGGCAGCAATTAGTCTTGATTCTAATTTTTCATGAGTGAAATACAATGATAATGCAGCCCATTGCTCGTTAATTCTTTTAACAGCTTGAGCTAAGGATAACCATCGAGTCTGAGAAGGTCTTAACATTTTATGTGGGTCTAATTCACAAAATATCTGAAATTCTTTTAACTCAGATTTGCGCTTAGCACTTGCCTTAAAATAATTATGAATATCTCTACATAAGTCTTCACATCTTCGTGGTAACATTTTGCAGGCTTCGCTTGCAACCAAATGTAAGGAATGACATATACATTTATGTATATGCAAACCTGGATAATCAGCGTACATTCTTGCAGATACTGAGCTTCGTCTCCCCATCATTGTATTACATCTAAAAAGTATTAATAAAATTATTATTAAAATATGACATTGTAAGAATCGTTATTGTACCCATCTGATGCAAAGCCAAGTACATTTTTAAATGGCACATTCATTTCCTGAAATGAATCTAAAATTAGTTTGTAGAGTCGTTCTGCTGTAGCTCTTTTTTCTGCTTCATTTTCAGCAAGTTGTACAATACTCCAGAACTGCGATACTACAGATTCCACAGATTTGTCATAAAAACGTACAACTATACACAATGTTTTTACACATGCAATATCTGTAGCTTCATCAACTAAAATACTAAATTTAGTATGCTTTAATTTGTTAGCTAAATTCTGTTTTTGTATGGGACCAATTATGTTTATTACAATATTTGTTGCCTTGGTTCGTTTTAATGATATGTTTTTTGCTATATCTGAATCTGGAAATATCGATTTTAATAAATCGGTTAGGTGATCAATTGCTGAAAATGGAATATTGTGTTCTGTAATATAGCCTACTAATTTAATTTCTGCTTCACGTGCTTTATATTTTGGTTGATTATTTTCAACATATGAGGTAATTGTAGGTTGTTTCTTTAGTTGTTTACTTGCGCGCATATGTTTCTTGCTTCTCGAATGATTTTTAATCACGGTAATTTCAGGTGTTAAATTTTCAATGCAGATATTACAATGTGCAAAATTAGGCTTTGTATTACTTGGTCTCAACCACGTATATGTCTTTTCCCAATCTGCTCTATATTTCTGGGTAAATTTTTTTTGTTTGATTTCATGCCTTATTTTCAGTTTCTTTATGGGTGTTCTGCTGCGTGATGTAGAAGGCTGTGATTCCATTTTCAATCAAAATGCTGAAGAAAAAAGTAGAATAATAAAGCGATCATCATTATTTTATTATTTAAAAAATTTCACTTACTTTTATAATTTGCACTACTTGCAAAGCGACAAAAATAATACAAATTTTAAAAAACAACGCGCACTACGTATATGTATATAAATTAATATAATATAGAATCAAATATAACTCTTAACAAAGAAGAAATGCAGGCTCAGCAGGGTGTTCTAGATTTCAATAATAGATATGAAATGCAAACTACATCAAATATAAATTTATAACAAAGGAAAGTAAACGGGGTATTTCCCTTACGTTGCAGTAATTTGATATTTTAACTTCTACAGATTTCAATTTACCAGAGAAAAAGACACCTGTTTATCAAGTTCTCAATTAAATAGAAATTTAAATAACAGTATGTATTTGTACCTCTGATTTCTAGATGTCGCTAGAAGTAAATAAAAAATAAAGTATAAACAAATATATTTCATGTTTATATTAGGACGGAGTTTGTATAAATTATGGTAGAATTGCTTATTATGGTAGACTCATTTTTCATTATCGTTTCTACTTCATAATTATGGTAGATTCCGATAATTACGGTATGATTGGCAACGCTGGTGGGCGGTGTAAAATCAATTTATAAAATATATCTACCCCATATACACCTACTCATCACAGTATTTCTCGAGACCAACTGTGTCAATAGACTCGCAAACAATCAGAGATATACATACCTATAACATAATTTCCGAATTCATTAATTTACTTGTTGTTCTAATAAACTGCTTTATTTCTTAATCGAGGAACTAATTTATGAACAAGAATTTTATCATATCGACACACCTACCATATTCGCTAAAATATACAATTAATTTTCTGAGATAGATTGTAGACACTAAATACGATTGATGATGGAAATAATTTATTTAGGATTATGAGTTGATTTTATATATTATTAAGTTTATGCATTAAAAATCTTGCAGTTGCTGATGTATTACAGATATATTTATTTGAGCCAACAAAAGAAGCGTGAAAAATTGCGAAAAACGTACATATATGTCCTTATTTAATTCTTTTCTGCAGATTTAGAAGCGATATTATCTTCTCTGATAAAATTAAATCAGATTAATGGCAACAAATCCATGAACAATAGCCATTGAAGGTAGACCAAATATTTACAAAAAAAATAGGAATTTTGATAATTGAACCCCTGTTGCGCCAAATGTCGCATTGAAGTAGAAGACTTTCACTTCTACTTCAATAATTTTTTAATTAATGTAGTATGACTACATCCGTTATTGTAATATTTTATAGAAATCGATGTTCATGGAACAAAAATACAAGTATTAAATTAACTTGAAATAATTTTATTTATTAATATCTTTAATATCTCTTAATTAAGGTAAATTCTTATTAAGTTGAAACGAATGCAAAAAAATGTGAACTAACGTAAAATTAACAAAATAAACTTTTAGTGTTTTTCATTGGGTAACATTGCTTTTATTTTTTATAGGAACCTAAATTATACTGTGCTTGAGAATGGTACTATAATGCCACTAAATTGAAAAATTGTTTACGGGGATATATTTTAGAACCTTTTTCATACCATATCATAAAGGTTTTGGAAACAAATTAAAACTTCTAGAAAACAGTTCTATAAATAGTGAATTATGATCTTCCATTCCCTTTTTGAGGTGTGGCATACTGCGTAGTACTGTCACAATAGAAAATTTGGTCCTAATGTCAAATATTGTGTCTTGTCCGATAAAAGGATTTACAAGTAAAATGTTTATGCATTTGTAGCAACAGTTCGTTGAACGAAATGAAGTGTATTTATTCTAGGGTCATAATCGATACAGAACATTTTAGCGGCCATTTGAGATAATCAGAAAAGTAGGTACCTATTAGGCTTCGTGTTCTTTTTTTTATAGATAATTCGACTTCTCACTTCCCTTTTCTGACCCCTCTTCCTCTTCTCGTAACACAAATCTTGAAATTTCTCTAATATACAGTACTTAACTGAAAGTAATTAGCATTCCCACTTTCTCAACTATTCTTCTTAATGTTCTTCGTAATTTTACTTTTTTTCGCATATTTGGGCTTTCAGAGTGTAATTTGGTAGGTTTGTGATATCTTGATGTATTTCTTACGCTATACCGCAATAAATTTTAAGTTACCAAATTTAATTTTCGGAATTTAGAAAATGGATAACTCAACAAATTACGTTGTGGTAAAATAAAAATAGGTTGATAATGGAATAATGTTTTGAGAACTTTGATTTTTGCTTAAAATTTAAAAAACGAAGCAATCAAGTTGGTGCATGTTTTCTATAGCGCGTATTATTAACTCTGCTTTAAATTGTTTATTTATTTGGAATCTAAAAATAACTGACTCCCACTTCATCAGTACGAATACATGTCATTTCAGAAATTTATTTATTAATAGTGGGAAATTAAAGAGTTAATTACATCAGACTGTTCTTTATTTCAATATCAACGTTGATTGCAGACAGGCGTGTGCATGTTAAAGACATTCTCAAAACTACAAAAAGTACAAAATTTTGTGCTGTTTTTGCAAACAGCTTTGTGCTTCTACCGTTTTTGAGATAGCTAATTTTCATAATACTACAATGTGAATATTTCCTCCATCGCAAATAATCCGTACAAACTTGCCGTTTGCCGCACAAACCAGCACAAAACTTTGTGATACCGAAAACTTTGATTTGTCGTTGTAGCGGTCCCACTGACATGCACACCTTCATGACGACTGTAAAGGCCGTTTCACATGTAAGCGTTTTAGTAGACTGCGGACATCGAACAACCAATAGCATACTAGATTTTCATAACTTGTTTGAAAATCTAGTATCCTATTGGTTGTTCAATGTCCGCTGCCTGCTAAAACGCTTGCATGTGGAACGACCTTAAAAATTAAAGTTATGACAACAACGATAAACTAGAATTAGGTAGCTCACATTTCTACACAGAGAACATGTCAACACCTAATAAACAGTCTGAAGTAGCGACAATTTAATGTTTAATCTACTTTAATGTATAGAATTTGTCTAAAATTTAAAATGCACCTGCACGGGTTTCTAAGCTGTATTCATAATGTCTTATAATTCTATCTAGGTATATACATACATACATATAAAGATTAATTTTTAGCTGTCAAAACAAAGTTTTTATTATTCATGATCGGAATCGATAGTAGCTGATGGCTTGATTAAATTCGTCGAGATCCTTTCTATTTTTGTAAACAGAACTTCGTGAGTGAAAATAACCTGGTTTGATAAAGCAATGAATATTTTCCGAACCCTACTATTTAGTGGTAAGATAAAATATGCTTAATATCTTTTTTTTAATGTATATTTATATGCAAAGAAGTAACATATTTTAATGGAAAAGTAAACTGTTCTTTACGACACAAAGAAGATAGGTGATTCATTCATTCTGTGACGGTACAATTGTGAACTATACATATAAGTTTATTTGGTATGGTAGATAATAGTGTGGTAATGTATACACATTTATACAGAGCCCGCCAAAATGTATTACCCAATTTTTTCAAATTCTAAAAAATTATCTACAAACGAATTTTAAAACCAATTAAGTAGATATTTTTACACTAGAAAGACAGGATGTTTTTAATGATTTAAATAACAACCTGTTTTGTAAATGATCGCTATTGTTCTCAATGCATTCTTCTAATTAACTAGCATATTTTTGCATAACATTCTGAAGAATATAACGTGGTATTGATTTCATTTCTAATGTTTAATTTCACTAACCTTTAAATAACCCCAAAGAAAATAATTTGTAGTTGATAGATCTGACAATCTTGTTGGTCATGGAATCATTATATTTCTTGAGACGATTTTCTGTTTGAAAAGGATTCTCTTCAGATGTCCACGTTTACTCTCACTATATGACTTGTGTCTCTACTTTCTGAAATTAGGAAGGTCCTATTTGAATTTGAAGTAACAGGAATGTCTGTAGCATTTGAACTTAGTATGCAGCATGTTATACCGTCTGATCGTTCTTTTTAAAAAATAAAGTCCGATAATTTTTGATGATGAAACCGCACATCATACATTTCTTTTAGGGCAATGTAAAGGTCGCTGATGAATTTCACGAGGATTCTTAATATTTTTAGTTAGTTGCCTCATATCAATACAGTGTCAAATATGTACAACACTACAGCATTTCTTCTTGAGATTTTAAAGTGTTATCAGATGTTGCTTTGGAGATTAGATCTACTTTGCATCCATTTACTATATTAGTATCGCCATATACAGTACAAACCGTAAGCGTGTGGTCGGTGAGCGGACAAAATTAAGCTTTGTGGCATCTTTCCAAATAGTGCATGGCTTGACAGATATCTGTGTTTCAGTTTTAACGGCACAAGATATCAAAAATAATGTAAAACCTTTCTCTAGAACATGATATTTAAAATTAGCATTTGTAGCACCTTTCAAACTGGTGCACTGATAATTTTCCAATTGTACCAATTAGATATGTGCGATAAATTTGTCTTATTTTGTCTGTGTACCGACTATAAGTCTACGTTTTCTATTGTAATATGGCGATGATGATATAATTAATGGAGGCAAAGAATATTTACTGCCTTAAACTATCTCAGTGCGCTGACATACTTGTTTTTTTCTGGCCAGTAACTTCAAAATTGAAGTTATGTTTATACTGGAACTGATGTTTTCAATTTTTCTTTGACATACTTCGGTCAGTAAAGTTTAATAGTCAAACCAATTGAATTTAGCATCATGACTCCGTACACACTCACAAAATGCTGGACCAGCGTGTGTTAAAACTTATAAATTTCTTCCAACAAATTTGGAAGAAGCCCATTGCAAGCTCCATTTTGGAGTTCGCACATTGCTGGTTAAATTGGACGTTAGCGATTACCACTTCATGGACTACCTATATATATATACACATGCTATTATTAGCAACAGCATTGTAAGAACAAAAACAGAAGCAATTACTCTTAAATGTTACAAGGTACCTACTAAGGCAAACATAGAAATAACACTAGAAATATTCACTGATGCATTATACTGGAGATACATTTTAAGTCTTCCTTTTATTTTATTCTTTTATCGACGCAATTCCTTGTCTGTTCAAAATTTTCGAACAATGCGTGTATGTATAATACACGAGAGCACTACATACATACATATATACATATACATATCGTATATATATTATATTCATATCGTACAAACGCTTATCAGGTAAATATTATGTGCCAATTCATATAATATGTAATACATTTGGTATTAGTCACAAAATATGATTAGTATCGATATTATTAAACGGGAGCTGCAACAATTATGGGAAGAAAAAAATGTAAGTGTACTTTCTAGTTGTAGCACAGCATAAGTATTATATAAAATAGTATTTTGTTTATAATATTCATTTGAATTAACCATAGTAAAATATACAACACTCTTTGTATTGATTTAAAGTAGATCTGTGATAACGACGAGTTCGCATTCATCAGAAAATTAAAGCCGTAAAACATTAATGAAGCACATAATTTAATTTTTATGTTACAGCCAGGATGTCGGCTGTGAAAGGGTTCAAGGTCACCGATTCCGATAGGCGTATTCGCGTCGGTATAGCCGTGAAGAGTTTGGTTGAACTAACGCAGAAAACTAAGGAAAAGTTCAAGTTGAAGTTAGAAGAGAACCAGATTAGATTTCAAACTCCCGACGGCACCATCATTGAATCGGACGAATATTTCCAAACTTTGGCGCCCCAAACCCTACTAATCTGGGTGAAGCAGGGCGAGAGGGCTCAGACCGACGCGGAAATTTTGTACAGGACCATCAGGGAAGTGAACGAAGAGTATCTTACGGCAGGGGAAAAGGTTCAACAGTTCTTTACAGAGAAAATGAAAAATAAGGTTTTCAAATTAGCCGAAGTTCTTAAAGGGATCGATGACGGTAAAACGACAGTTAGTGAAAAGTCTCTTCATTTAGAATGGTTTCAAGGCAAGTATAACAACATGAGAGTAGTATTGAGACACACATTGTACATGGTTTTTGTTTTTTTTTTCTTATTTTGTAAAATAAGTAGCTTTCTATTAAAAATTATTTTTTTAAAGATATGATACTATCAAAGGTATAGAGCGTATATTTAGTTTGAAGAGTAATTCTATTTTGATAATGAATAAATGAATATAGTCAGAGAAAGTAAGATCTATGCGTTGATGTTTGACGTGTTGAGAATCTGGTGATTTCTGGAATATAGGATATATTGATAGATATTGGCCGTGTTCAGTTGCCACATTGATAAGTTGGTATCGGTCGCCATCTTTCTTACCGCATTTAAAATACGGTTAGCTATCGGAAAGTACTACTGATGAGAAACAACCTATTGAATCATCTGATACACATATGTACATACATTGATATACATAGCTCCATCTATGTATATGGTAATAAATTATCGATCAGTCACCGGCAGTTTATCGAAAATCTGACTGAACAAGGTTATTTCATTCCAGACGGGGAATAGTGAGAGGGGATAAGAAGGAGTTATTTCTACGATCTCAGTTTAGAAGTTTTCTATATTAGGTATTATTTTCGATGATAGTGTCATTTACATTCTTAAAATATCAGCAATAATACGCGAGCTTTTTACGGGAACAAGTTTTCCCTGAAATTCCACACACTTTTGACTCCTTACTCTAACAAACCTTGCGAAGTGTGTGTCAGTTTAATGATCACAGCACATTCAGTACAGTTCCAAAATTTTGCGAATTTCTGGCGGTACAAAACTAAACGTTAAAGTTTTCTCTGAAAAAATACTGCACATCACAAGTGTTATGGGTCGACCAACCATCTTGCTGGAAGCACTTATTTTACATGTTGTTAGGATCAATTTGTTTCAAAGCAGATATTATCTCGTTTTTCAGTAGACTCAAATACATATCTGTTGTCAGGTAAATTGTAATCAAAGATGAAAGCATAAAAATAACAAGATTTTAACAATATTTCATACCAATCTATTCGCTTAAGATATTAAAACCAAATCGGAGTCGAAATCTTTGATTTACCAAATCCGCATTTTTAGTAGAGCAAGGATGATATCTATATAGTGATGATGTCTATTGAACAGTTAACAATTGGTAAATCATGTTTTATGTGCCCACAGAATTTTTCTAGGAAAATTACTATCATCTTCACGTTGTATGGACCACCTGCTAAACTATAATCTTCGGTGGTAGTGATTATCAATTAAATCTTGTACACTTGTTGGATTTTGGAATAGCAGTTTCTCGACACATTCGGTGAACTAATGTGCTTGGATTGTTTTGTAAGAATTTACACATTTCGACGTACATATATCCAAATCATTAATGTCGTAGTTAGCTCTTTTTTTATTTAAAGCTCCAAAAGTTCAGTAAATTCCTATTAGCCTTATAAAAATTGTGTGTGTGTGTTTCTGGAAAATATTCAACGTCACGCGTACAAGCGTCCTCAACTTTTTCTTCATTTCAATATTTATGCGGCATTATCAATAGATACTAATTAATCTTCATCCTCGAGAATAATTATTAATAACTAAGAGTATCCATGGTTTTAGGTAACTAATCTGTACAGATGATGAAAATGAAAGAGTTCGACAGTACCTACAGCAGATAAAGATGTTTTTGAATACATATACAGACCTAAAAGAAGTCTGTTATCTTTTTCTGCGTCTTTTTTTGAATTGTCTTCTTGAAGGCACACCTCTCCACTTTTTTATGATCACATCAACAGCAGATTCGCCCTGTTGTTCAATGTACATCGCTGCCAACTGAAGAGCTTTTTCCCCTCCTCGTGACTGACTTTTTCCTCTTGGCTTTCGTCTTTTCATTCTTCTGCAACGTTGTTCCAAGTGTCTCCGTCTCCACAATTACTTGTATAATTTGATCATCATTCAAGAAATCGCTCTCTAAGTCGTCATCATCTGTCATCCACTCTTCGAAATCTTGCTGTACAATTTCGTCACTGAAAGTTGGTAGTAATTTCACCAATCATTCAATAGTGCTACATTGTCATCTTATTCAGTTACTAGATGGGAATGAGGTAGTTCGTTGTCTACGTTAACCTCTTTTTCAATATCTGGCTAAGCCTTTCGCCAAGATTTGTTGAATGTTGAGCTGGAAATTTCTTCACACGCTTTTGCAGTCATATAAATTACATCCTTTATGTTGACGGACTTCACAGCTGATACAAGATCTATTTCTTCAGTTTCCATCCTCCCTAAAATCTCAGAGAGCAGTTTGCACCGATATCTTTTCAAGCACTCAATTACCCCCTGGTCCATTGGTTGAATGAGGCTTGTCACGTTAATTTAAAGTCCTTTAATTTTGTTTTTACTTTCGGGACAAACTCATTTATGAACCAATCCTTGAACATGTAAGAATTCATCCAGGCTGACTTCTGAGCACGATAAAAAACTGGAACATTTACGTTCTTGAATGCGCGTGTTTTCTGAGATTTGACAATCACTAAAAGCGGCAGCTTGTGAGTGCCCGAAGTATTTAAACATATGGCGACTGTAATTCATTCTTTGTTGAGTTTGAACCCTGGAGCTGGACTTGCATTGCCAATAGAGAAGGTTTTTTGTAGCGGGCGCTTGAAATTTAGCCCAGTTTCGTCTACGTTGTTAACTTGTTCTGGAGTTTATCCGTACTTATAATCTTTTCTAGTTTGGTCAGCAAGTCATTTGTTGCAAGAGCATCTGCTGACATTTTTCCCCATAAATGTTTACAACCCTGACTCCATGTCTCTTCTTCCATCTTGCTAACCACCCATCACTGGCTGCAAACTCAGCCTTTGCTTCAAATTTTGCGTGCAAAATCATTGCTTTTTCTTTTAAAATAGGTCCGAAAATAGGTGTGCCTTTCCTTCGCTCTTGTAAAAACCACAACCATAAAGCGTCGTCAACCATCTCATTTGTGGGACTTTTCTGTCAAAACTTTTTCCGTCTCTATTTGAGTGCAAAAGTCTTCAATAGATTTTCGATTACGACGCCAATCGTTCACTGTGCTTTTTCCCAGTTTCAGTTCATTACAAATCCTTTTTACTGACTCATCTCCTTTATCTATTCGTTCGATCGCATTTAGGTTTTGTTCAATTGTCTCAACATTCCGTTTTCGTTTTGACAAACTCAGTTTAAAAACAATACAGTACCTACAAAATAGAGTACAGTAACACAAAATGAAGGTACAGCAAAGGTACACAGTGACACAACCACTAAGCAACACAATAAACGTACACTCTTCAACAAACCGTCTCAAATACATAAATGTATAGAACTATATGTCGGTATTAGATATTAGTGTGCACGCGCAAGTTGAGACTTGTCGCTTAATCGGACATTCCGCGAAGCGGCCGTATAAAGCGGCGGCCGGTTGATCCTAGGCCGGTTAAGAGAGTTTGTACTGTACCCAAATATTGGATATGGCTGCTATAAGACCAAACCAAAGATTTCATACATTTTTTCCGTTTCATTAAATTTTAATATATGTTGTATTGGTGTAATCTTAGAATAATACAATAATTTTATTTTATAGTCTTATCAATTATCAATTCTTCTTTTCTCATTTTCACATAAACAATCATACAATTAATTATACGATCTCGATTGATTTCAATATTTTCTCGGTGGAAATTTGAAAGCAAAATGTAAATTTAATTTGATTCTAGATACCATTCAAACTAATTAATTTCCCGACTAAATATAAACTGAAAGCGTAAATGTTCCATTGCTAGTGTTTAGGCAACGCTTTGGATACTCAATTAAGAATTTCTTTGAATTCACAGACATCTCTTACAACAAATAATTACATGTCGTCATCAGATAAGCTGCAATTGATTTTCTATTTTGAAGGATATTTCACAATTTACGTAAGAAGCTATTTGTTTCGCATATACGAGGGTTTAAAATTTCTATCATTTTCTTGTAGCTATTCTAAAGTGTTATAATTTAAAAAATTATTTTTTGTTTTATGAGGATTGCTGAAAATATTTTCTGAAACGATATCTAACAAGATATCAAATTCGGAAATGACTACAGGTCGACCAGAATCCCGTGGCAGTTGCCATTAAGTCGTATAGTACATAAATATTTCCGGCAGTCTTCGTAGTGCATTTTAAGTATTTCAAACACTGTTTAGTTGGTATAATAGTAATTTATTTCTTTAATGACAAATAAACACCGTATTACCGTATTATTTTAATTTACACACTTTATACAAATACTCCATTTTAACAACAGGCTTAGACACAACCGCAAAAACAAAAGAGGAATATATGTTTAGGAGAGCGCAAGACAGAATAAGGACGTATTACTACAAAACCAAAGACGAACTGCTCAAGAATCCTGATTTACCGTCCGAGAGGTTGCAAGCCCTACTCAAGGAACTTCAGGATAACTTGAAGGACGTCAGTTACTTCGGATGTTATTTCGATAGGAGTAAAGCGATTGGTGATGTTAAGCAGAAAAGTATATGCGATGAGAAAGGTACCTTTTCGTGCGAAGGAAGATGGGATAAGAATTTCTGTTTGTACGTTCCCGTCCATACAATAAACCCGTATAAAAGCCGCGAGGACAGGATCGTTTTCCAAACTTGGAATCTAGATCATAACGTCGAGAGAAGTAGAGCCATAATTCCAGCAATTTCTTCCGCTTTGAAGGAAACTGAAGTGTTAAACGGCAAGAAGAAGAAACAGATAGATGTGAAACAGATCTTCGATGACATCTTCACTCGCAATAATTTGAAATTGGTACACATTGTTTGTCACGATAAAGGTGCACATGATAGTAAAGTGGCCGGACCGTATGTGATATGATTATTTTTGAATGATGACCTTTTATTGCGTCACAAGCTTTAACAGGCCACACATATCCGTAATAACGACTACCTTCGTTGTATGAATGATTTTTTGAATAACGGCAAATGTGTAATAATAAAAAAAGAAGTCAAAGCGTAGATCGCATATTATCTTTCCTATTCGATATTGTTACAACTAAATTAATAAAGTTTTATCCAAGAAAAAAGTATAGCTGAAAAGCTCCTTTAAATTAATCGAGCAAGAAACGTAGTAGCCTTATCAAACGTGCACTGCTTTTAGGTTTGGAAAATAAAATTTAATAGTTGTATAGTGTTAAATATACTGAATAAATAGATATGTCAACATATTCGACTTCAAATAATAATATAAATTAGCATTGTTTACAGTGTTCGGCCAGTTTATACTGAGTTTTTTTTTTCTTCTTTAACGTGGGTGTTTCTTCATTCAATCTTAAAGTTCAAATCCAAAAATCTAATCGAATGGTATGCAAACAATAGCGGCAACATATTAATTAGTAGGTACTTTGATTAATTTCTACATTTAGCACAAGCTCTAAATACTTGTTTTATTCGGCCAAAACGAGGTACTACATTTACAATACCATGTTGCATATTTATCGCTTTTATTTAGTTCCTGTCAGTTCACAAAAAAAAAGAAAAACAATCTTGGACTCTGTACTCATAGTCGAGTCTTTCTTGAATTGCCTCTTATTTATATATTGGTTGATTTGAATTATAAGAGTTTGAAGATTTGATGTTCTTAAAGCTCTGTTGGTAATCACTACACCTACGATCGCTAAAGCTTGTTATTTTAGTAAAATTCTAGCAGTTTTGATAAAATAATTAGATCGATTGAAGTTTGAGAGTTGACATATTTTTATAAAGAAATTAATTCTATTTTCACTGCCATCAATTTTAGCTGCAAATAGATAATGCTTTAAATAGACATTTTGTGTGAAAAGGTCTAGGTCAAAGTCAAAATCTTTCTATTTTATTTACATCTATTTAAAGCAGAAAGGTCTAGGTAAAGTATACATATATGTACCATACATTTATCGATTATAATGTTCAGCAAGCGCTTCCCTTTTTAGAGAAAAGTAGCAGCTAAATCTTTACTCGGAAACACCAAAAAGAATGCGTATGAAGCTTTCGTAATATCTCTTGTGATAGTTAGTAAATTTCCAGTTCTAGTAAAGCTCAATATTAGTATGCAGTAGTACTAGTAGAATTATGACATCAATATATTCTTAGATGCTCTAGCTTTACGGAAATATTAGAATTTAATAGATACGTATGGATAATGTAAATAATTTAATTAGCCGTTAATGGTGTTAAATGCGTGTTAGTCTAATGTGCTTTTTTTATTTACGTAAATTAGATTACAATTTAGATTTATTATTACAACTGCAATAAATACGTGCCAAAAATCAATTCGAATTGCCGTTAATCACTTTTGCGATCTACACTTTGTGCTTCCGCTTTTCAGACTGTACTATTTTTTATAAGGATTATTGTACGATGTATGTACACAAAATGCAACTAAAGTATGTATACATTGATTTGCTTGCTGTGGCCAACATATTTTTACACAGTGAGAATGTGAATATTGAGGCTATATTGTTCAGCTTATGTGTACACTACAAAGGCTACGTATACTTACAGAATTGATAGTTGGGATAATTTTCTATCATGTACTTCAGATGAGTATCAAGATGTGTATTACTATCTCAGAAATAATTATACATCTTGATCCTTATCAATCGGTAAAAGGGTATAAATTTCAGGGATTTTAGGTTCTTATTTTACGGTGACAGGTATAGTAACAAAATAAAAACTACTAAAAATACGTGTTTATGATGAATAAGAATATACAACGTGGAAAGTATACGGTAATAAATATTTCATAAAACGCTTTGATATATTTTACAAGTTGAAAAGTTTACCTCTGCTTAAATAAAAAGAACAGGAATTACAAAAATTGTTTGTAAGTGAAATGATATCACTGTTTTTTTTAATTTGTTTATGCTTCAATATATACAGTTATGCTAACTACATTCTAGTTATAACTTTCAGGTCTTGCGCTAAGTTTTCCCTATCGCTTTAACACATGTATGTATATGCAACACTCTCTAGTGGCAATAATAGGCCCCCTTCCCCACCCCCTAGAGGATATTTTATGTTTAAAATTTAGTAAAGGGAAACATAAGTATTAAGATAACTTAAAAGGCAGTAACGGACACCTTCAAAAAAACACAGTGTATTCATGTTTCTTTATTTTGGGAACATTCAACTGATTGTTTTTAACAGTTGGATTTTTAATGTAGCTACGATATCTTCTTTAAATAAAATGAATTTTGAAGGATTAGGCAATTTTCAGGATTCCATCCGAGCACCCAGCATTAAACAGATTTCTGCGCCATCGCTGTTTCTTTTTAAACCAACTCCTAAAACAAAAACAATTCTGGTTATAATTTAAATAGCTAATATTTATAATTATTGTTATTTCTGAAAAATGTTTGTCAGGGGTTGGGAAGTAGACATTTCGTAAACGGTATCAGAACTTTAGATCATTGATTCCTTTTGTCTGTATAAGCATAGATGTTAATATAGTAATGGATTGTCCATTTTGCTATTGAACATGACGGGACAGGTGATTTTGAAGCCTTTCATTATTGTCAGGATTTTCTTCAGTTACATAAGTCATTGTTTTAATTTGTTTTGTAGTCTTCTCTCAGAGAACTTTAGATGGCAACTTTTTCTGTAAACATTGGTAAAACTCTTCAAGCTCTGTCATATTTATTTTACTTTCAGCTATCTCTAAAACTTCTAAACAATAATTATTAGTTTGTCGATTTAGAATGCATTTGGAATAATTAATATTAGCTTTATCAAACCTAAACATTCTAAAACTCTTTTCAATGATTGTGTATTTAGCGTATTCATCAAAAACTTCTCTTAAAGTTGAACCAAATGTATGTCTTGTAACATCCTTTGGTAAAATGTGATATTTGCGTTTAGTGGACTTAAAATCGCCACGTCTACAGGCAGAGTGATTTGTAAGGTTTGATATTAACTCATTATCATGACAAAATTCACTAACTTACTTAGTAAGATGAAACTTGTGTCTATTAACATAAAGTAATCCTGATTTTGAGTTTATCCAAACTGAATCAAAACCATCCACACTCCAATTCTCTGGTAGAGTCTTCTTTATCGCCCATGACATTTTTAATAAAAAACTGCTGCTCTTTTGCTCGAAATGCTTTCGTAAATATGTTTAGATTTTGCAGGACTCAATAGCTCTAGCTTCTTTTAAAATGTGGTGTAAATTGATATATTTTAAAAAGTATTATATCTAGGACGCAATTTTTTCTCTCCCTGTTGTTAGAAGTTGTGGTTCAAAGAAATGCTAAATCTTCGTAACAAAATATTGCCGGATTATTTTTACACTAGTGCAAAACTAATTTCCAGGATATTTATATTTCGTGTTGAATGATCTCTGGAGTTCGTAACAAGCATGTTAAATTCCTTGATCTATCAATGGTATTTCGTCCATGATTTATTAATTAAATCCTCTTCAAGAAGTTTAAAGGTTTTCTTGCTATTCGTGTTCTTTTTTTGAAACATGCAAGTCTTTAATTTTTTGTATATAATTTGGTCAACAAATATTTCAAACAAAAGCCGAGGATGATACCTTTCGCTAGGTCTAGACGTGGACCTGGAGGAAGGTCCACGTTAATCAAGGAACGTCATTCATTCTCATATACCCCCATATCACCCCATTGTGTAGTATCACAAGAGCCGGTTGGTATGTACGATTAAATTTGAATAGGATAAAAGCACAGCAATTGATTTGTCATTGGACTGAGTGACTTTAGAATTCATTGTTTCTGTTTCGATATTTTGAAGATCTCTCGAAATACCGTCTATATGCCATAATTGTTGAAATTGTAATTTTAGCGCAAAAATTTTGGTAAAATTGACAAAAAATGTTCATCTGCAATTCATATTGCAGTTTCCATGTCTTTAAAAGTAAATATTTAGGTAATATGTTCCCATATTATTCATTCGATAGTTGAGTAGAATTTGTAAGTTGCAAAAAATGAATATTTGTCCTAATTTAAACCACCTTGTATATTCAACAAAATTTATTATTTACTGTTATTTTTATATTCGTTAACATACAAAGTTAGACTGATAAAACGATTTATTAAGAAACCTGTGTATTATACTATATCTGATTGATATTATTATACTGACAAAACTATTGCTTCTGCAATAAGCAGTAAGTAAAAATACTGAAGTAATACTATCGTTGCTAAGATAATATATCACCATATTTATTCTGTAGATTGATAGATAGATATTATATAATACTTATACTATAACTGTTATCAAAATTATTATATAAGCTCAAATAAGTAATTATAAAGAACAGTTGAGAACATTACTAGGAAAAAGTGAATTGTAATAAAAGACAGCTACTGTTTTATCTCAAAGTATTTAAGAAAATGGTATTGATATAACTATAATTAATATGTATATATGCAACACTAAGCTAATGATGTGAAGTATTATATGTAGATTGTACTTAAATAACGTTTGAATGATACTCAAAGAATGAAAGTTGTTATTTCATATAAGAAAATCTTCGGATATCTCAGTTTGTTACTATTAAACTATGTATAGCGATTAAAGGTTTTTTTAAAATAGCTTCCATTATTGGAGGTTTTTTTTAAAGGCAAATAGCAACAATATTTTAAGACGAGTTTACTCCTGAACTTGGTAGTTTTAACGTTTAATAATTCGGTTATTTCGCAGAAGTTTTGGAACTATCGTGTATGATTTTTTTTTATAATCACTTAAAGATTGCAATAACCGGAAAAGAAATAAATTAATGAAAAATTAACCATATTTTATACAGATTTGTGATATAACGTGAATTATTTAGCTTTAATCCAAAGAAAGAAATCTGCGTCTGATAAAATTAAAATAAAACTACATTTTGTTAGACTTAATTAAAACTTACTAACAATAATTAAAGACAAGAATGATATTCATTAATATAGTTCACGTTTTTTATATTATATTTTATTATAATAGTGTTTAGTTATTAAAAACAACATTTACAAATCAAAAGAACTGATAAAAGCCATATTGTTATAAAAATTAATTTGATATAAACAGATGCGCTATACAAATTGAGAAATATAAAAACGGTACATTTTCTGCTAATGCTTAATATGCTGTTTTGATTTCGCGATTTGTATAATAACATCGTAGGCAATACCAGCATTTAGTTCTGGACTGTATAGATAACAAGTACAGGTATGTTTACACTATGTATTATTACGTAAAAATAAAAATATGTGACATGCTTATATTTTTGTGATGAATTATTTTTATATTATGTAGACTATTATATCTCTAAGAATCCATGTATATTAGCTCAAATGATAAGAAATCAAAATGTGAACCCAATGGTAGAAATTTGTAAATAGATAATTAATGATAAATAATAGTAACTAGAGTAGCAGTATTAATAATTCCATAATAATTGAAATTACCGCATAGTGCATTCTAGAATAGGCAATACATATATATGTAGAGTAAATAGTTTAACAATAAAAGCTTTTAGTACATACGTAGTTTGCGTTTTATTTGTCTAATACGAGGCTTATTGCAAACATTCTTGGAAACTACGAAGATGAATTATCTGAAATTTTATAGCTAGTCAGTTGAATTTGATTTATTCAATATTCAGACATAAAAAACTGTTTTCTTTAATTACAAAAACAATTGATAAAAAATCATAGTAAGAAGTATAACGGCAAAGTTCTCGATTCCGGACTGTTCTCAGGACCACTCGAGAACTAAAAGTATTCGAATACTTGTTTTCGGTTCTCACGCTCAGAGGCGCCGACGCTTGAATTCGAATATACATATGTTCTCGGATATATTTATTTTCAGTCATGTTACCTACTTGAATTATATGAAGTACAGATAAAAGTTAAGTTAATTCTAAATGAAATACAACATATTTCCGTTACAACAGATTTATAGTCATCAGATAGCAAAAAATTATACATAACAGTTACAAGTCATTTTATTTATGGAAATAAATTGTAGTCGCGAGTTTTTGCAACAAAAGAGGTACCTGATAGTCATACTGGAAGAAACTTAGGATCCGCTCTTTCATCTATTTTTAGTGAGTGGAGTAGGTATTCCAAATAAACGGCGCTAATGTTAAAAAAAAACCATAAAAGAACACATTAATAAGAAACATCATCCATGTTGAGTAGTGGTCCTTATAAGTCAATTTCAAAAAATCCTTTACCGAAAATGATTAGAGACGTCAACAATGTGTTCAAGCTTGTAACAACCTTGTTACTTGTTCCAATCCTGTTATCCCTAAATTATATTGTTTACATAAAATCCACAAACCTGGCAAGTCGGCAAGTAAATTTAATAATTTGCCAATACAGCAACCTAGTTTTGCAGTAAAAAATTCGTTAGAATTTATTAAAGAAATTCAAAATATTCAGTTGCTGGAGGGTGACATATTGATTTAATGTGATGTTAGTTCTCTCTTGCCTAGTATACCGATTCCAGACACCCTGACATACCCCGAGGACTTGTTGCTTGAAAACAGTTTGAGTCAACAATGTGTCCGGGAATATATTCGCTTAACTGGCATCTGTTTGAAACAGAACATTTTTCAATTCAACGGGAGTTTTTATGAACAGCTGGAAGGAACGGCAATGGGTAACTCCTTGTCGCCCTTTTTGGCTAACCTTTTCATGAGCCGTTTTGAAAAGGACTTAGAATCTGAGAGCGAATACTTTCCTAGGGTTTGGTTTAGGTATGTGGATGACATTTTCGCTATATTTGATCCTAAAAAATGTAATATTGACGATTTTCTCAATACATTAAATAATCGGTTCGAAACCATAAAGTTCACTTTGTGTTCAACACAAAATGGCAAGCCTGAATTTTTTGGTCCACAGACTTCTCACTTTTCCCTTGAACAAGGAGAGGTATGAGAAAGAGCTTAAAATTACAAAAGATGCGGCCAAGTGTAATGGTTTTTAGCCTCAGTATATCTATAAGTTAATTAGGAAGCTTAATTATAAGAAAACTCTGAAAGAATCTACGACTTTTCGAGAGGATGTTAAAGCTTCACTCGTTGTGACCCTCCCTTACGCTCCCTTTATCACTAAAGGTTTGAGTAAAATCTTCAAAGAGCTAGATCTCAAGGGTTGTAATTAAAAATATATTGGGCAAACCAGGAGAGCAGTCTCAACTAGATTTAAAGAGCATATGGCTAATCTTAGATTTAATAGAATTGAGAAATCGAGCGTTGCCCAACACATTTTTGAAACAGATCACAACATCGATCATACGAATGTTAAATTAATTAGACAAATAAACAATTGTAAGTTTCTAAATGTTTTCGAAAGTTTAGAAATATATAAAAATAAGTCAAGTGTAATGAACTGTGACAACGGCCCTATCCCGCATTCGTCATTGTTTTCGTTAATCGGAAATTAATGATGCCTATCGGATTATTGACCGTGCATAACATTTAGGTTACCTGTTATTTGTAGATTTTATTTTAATTTAGTTTTATTATCGCCTTGATAATGACAGCATTGCTGTTGAAACGCGTTGGTGTTTTAGTTAAAACTTGTTTGGTGTTTAGTGGGTTAAAGTGTTTAGTTTTCTACTTCTGCACCAAGAGATCCAGTGAAGAACTTTGATCATCCAAGTGTAGCTCATACTCTGAATTTATGTGTAAGTGAGGCAATTAGTATAACTGACCCTTTCAAAGAACTTTTAAACAAATATCGTAACTTAGTAGGACATTTTAAACACAGTGTTGTAGCTATAACAGTATACTGAATGATGTTCTACAGCAGATGGACCTTCTTGTTCGAAAGTTTATGGGATTCTGGGCAAAATATAAATTTCAATGTAAATGCATTTAACGGATAATTATTAACTCACAAGCATCAAACGACAAAGCGTGATTTTGACGTTACACTTTGACAATAAATCTTTGAGATGTAGGACATAAAAGGTGTAGAATTGGACTCTGAAGACGTAACAAAATATGGGGAGTGTTATTAAAAAAAAATTAAGTTATGGTTGTTCAAAATTTCGAAGAGTTAACGTGTCATAGTAAAGTAACCACGCAATGTAGACAGCCATTCTCGGCATTAAAATATACTCCAACATGTTGTTTAAGCATGTTGTGAATTCTAAATTGATATCCGAAAAATCGAGTGTTCTCTGATTTTTTGAATAAATGTCCGCTATAGCAATTTTTTTTAGAAAAACTGGAATAACTACAAAACGCCCGAATCAAATTGAAAAAATCAAAGGTATTTATAAAGCTTAAAAATAGGTAAATCCAAATATGTAAAAATATACAGGATGCTCCATTAAAAATAACAAAGTAGATGAATAAAAATCTAATAATACACTCACCGACAAAATAATCGATCCACTCAAAAAATTGAGCCCAGACCTAAACCCAATTGAGCATGTTTCGGATGCACTTGGGAGGAAAATACGATCTCGTGTGCCAACGCCTGCAAATTTACAATAGCTTAGTGACGTTCTAACTGAAGAATGGAATCAAATCAACCAGGCTTACATTCAAAACTTAATTGAGAGCATGCCAAGACGAATTGCAGCTGTTATCCGTGCACGTGGAGGAAACACTTCGTATTAAGTCTTTTATGTTTTTCATTTTCTTTTCAGTTCCTTTTCATTAATTTCGGTGTTAAGTTAAATTCGTAAACTTATTGTTAGTACCATAGGAAAAATGTAAGATTTTTCTTAAACCCTTGTATCTTTTACTAAAATTAAGCTATTGTAATAAATAAAAAAGAAAATTGTAAAGAAATGATGTGTCTTGTTAACAAAATAAGAAAATACAAGGTGGAGCAACTTGGACAATAATCTATATGTGGTTTTAAAGTTGATTTAAAATAACAGACTTTGTGTCACCCTGTATAAAGTGAAATTTTCGCCAAATTTTCTTAAAATTCCAAAGATGTGATAGATTATATTTAAATTTATCTACAATATACCTACCTATGAATCAAATCAAATTTAAAATAACAAACTTATTAACCAACAAACTTCATCAATTTTTTGAGTGAATCGATTATTTTGCCGGTGAGTGTATTTTAATTTAGAGAACATAATCGACTATATATACGTAATTCTAAATTTTCAAATTTATATTTTGCCCAGAACTCCATAAACTTCTAATGAACGGTCTCTCTGAGACAGCTTGTATAGGTACAACAAATTTCAGTAAATTTTAAAATTTGTGACCTGTAAATTCCAATAGTGTTTATAGTCGTGATAATCTGATAATACAAATTTATATTAATACACCTGTTGGATCTCGAGAACCGAAAATTAACATATGAGAACAAAAATTCATAGGTATACTTTCGAATTCAAAAATCGGTGCATATGAATAGCGACGGCGTGTTATCGTACATATATATACCTATACCTATTAACAAAGCAGACAACTGCTGCCTGACGTTTCAGAAATCATATAAATCAAATAAATGTTCCCGTCCGTCGCTGTTGTTGCTGTAAGGGTTAACAAAAGAAAGTTTTCTTTTTACGACAAGCTCCCAGTTTGAAGGTGGTTGGATCTGCTTCTGGAAATATAGTTTTTATACTGGTTCCTTAACATTTTGACGGTCACTGGTTGACCTTCCGTTCTCATGTTTTCTCGCGTCCCTGGTTAAACCTTCTAAATTTATTTCCATCTTTCTGGGGGGTATATCAACCTACTCTAGTCATGTATAAAGGCACATATAAACATTTAAATGGAATATTCTCGTTTAGCTACCGAAGCCGCCGGGTTTCTCCAGCTTGTCGATACCATTCGAGCGAGATTGTTTGTAGCAGAACTTGCAGTGCTTCTGTAAAGAATCACAATACGCAATCATTTACGGTGGTTCTTTAAATTTAAGTATTCTAGACAAACATATTAGTCCTCCTAGTGATTGCCGTACTACTGCCGAAGAAGTCGACTGGGAATTTTCTACAACAGTAAAACTTTGTGGGGATTGTGTAAAAGCTATATATCCTTTAGATGTTTTAGGTAAGAAAAACTATAGAATTTTATTTTATTACTAATCTCCTAATTTTTTCCAGATCGTGTTTACCGACATACATTGTGTTACTTCTCAAAAAGAAGACGACATAATTAATAAAATCGCTTTTCGAGAAGAACTAAAACTAAACTGCAAATAGGATCCAATTATATTTAAAAAAATGAGACATTGGACGGAATGTTTAATGATTTATAATATCAGACGAATCAATAATCAATTAAACACTCAAATTTCGACGATTATCAAATTTTTCGATAAATACTCTGTATGTCCGTTATTAAGTTCATGTAAGACGACACAATGGTTAGAAAATCCTGTTTTACGTAGTATTGATAGAAATGATCTAAATTTTCAGTCTGCTATTGATATCTTTTACAGACAAATATGTAACAAAACAATTAATGAATTAATTGAATTCTATTTAAATAGTCAACCTTTATTGGATTGTACATCCGGTCACATTTACGATTGCTATTATTCATTAGAAGAATCTCAAACAAAATTATACGATTTAATAGCGTATCGATGCAATTTTACGATGAAGATTTCATTAAAGAATTTTTACAAATTGTTTATAATATTTTAGACAAAAAATTAGAAAAGAAAAATTGTATTCAAATAAAAGGTCCAGTAATACAGGTAAAACTATATTTTCGAAAATTTGTGCATCATTATGTTTAGTAAAAGGTCAATTATCCAATTTTAATAAATATTGTCAATTTCGATTACAAAATTGTGTAGATAAACGAATAGGTATTAATATGGGACAAACTGAATTGTGAACCTTCTGCATTTGATACATGTAAAATGTTATTCGCTGCTGATCCAAGTATGGCAAATATTAAACATCAAAGTCATCTTACTACCTACTAATTTAAAATATTTCCATGTAATAATATTTAATAATCGTATGTATAAATTTAATTGGTATATAGCACCAATGCTAAAGACTTATGTTAAAAATATATATCCTTTAGCTTTATATGATCTGTGGAAATTATATGGCATAATTAATATTGATGTTGGTGTATAAGTGTCCATTTATATTTATATGTATGTGAGGTGATGGGTATTCATAAATAAAAAAATTATAATATAACAATATCTTTTATTTCAATAAAACTTTTACATTAAGTATTGCATTATTAGTCAGTAGTATCATATTTTCCATACCAATTCTGTGAATAATATGCACCTATATGAGGTTGTTGCATATAATAATGTTGTTTTGTATCTGCAAAAGCAGTCAAACTTATTCTTAGAAGCAGTAGCACTATTTCCAAACAAAATCTTATTACGCAACTACATTGAATTTCCTATTCAGCACTTGCATTTACAAAATTAGGCGAAGTATCAGTTGGTGCATTAGCTTGTACATACAGGCCCAATTCCTTATATTATTATTACTATTATATTCCTTATATACCCCGAAAGTATATGCTTTATTTTTTCAAATAAAGGATATACTTTCGAAGTATTCTGAGCGAATGCTTCATCTTGTATGTACTCAAAAGTCTTCTTTTCAACATCTTTATGATTTATAAAGGCTTTGACTTTATTTGGAACAACTGCATTATGGTATGCATGTTTTAAAATACCATTTTTTGGTTTATAGGAATATTTTATTATCGAAATATTAATATATGCTCATTTAAATTATATCGATTGATAATATTATCTAATCGAGGCCAGCCACTATTGACATATTTAGTTTTAGTAGATGCATTAGTTGTTGCCATTAGGTATGAAAGCATAATACGGTAACTTGTAGGAAAATTTGTTGGCTTTGTAGAAGAATATCGTCAGAAAATCGGTTTGTAAATTTATCTGCTGCTACATCACCAAAATCACTTATAGTCATTGGAGTTTTATCATTTTGCTTTAATTTCATATTAATAATAATAATAATAATAAAGAATTTATTTCCCAATCGCACCAAATTACAGTACATCATATTATCAACTACTGTGTAAGCAACTGCTAATTGTAATACATACATATTTCAGTAGCAAAAAAAAAAAATAAAAAAAAATAAAGTAAATAATAAACTCACTATAAGAAATGGGAAATCGTAAGGTATTTTCGTCAAGTATTACCGTGGTAACCCTTGCTCTTCCCGAAAAACCGTAGAAATAGGTGTTTAACCAAATAATAACAAGCAACATGCTTCAACTAAAAAAATTTCTGCGTGTACAGGTAAAGAACAAAAAAAAAGTCTAAAAGTTTTTTTTTCACAAAAATAAAAAAATTAAAAGAAGTTAGTTACTAATTAGTACGTATATAACAGACTAAAAAGAATTAGGAAACAGAAAACAGGTCTGACCAGGCGATTGCAAAAATATATGTACAACTACACGTCGGACATCCGTATCCATGCCAAACAGAGAAACTTGTCACCCAAATGTTCTATTTAATATTTCCCATTTCAGCCGTAACTTAAAACTAGTAAGGTTTAATCTTTTACACTCCGGGGGTATCTTATTGTAAATTTTTGTAATTTGGTATGAAAAGGAACGTTGGAACAGTGCTGTGCGATGCACAGGTGGGGTCAATAAGCCCTTAAATCTAACATTTAGAGTATGAACATCTGTGCGATATTTAATTTTATTGTGTAAATATACCGGTCGTTTTTCCATTACTATTTTATGATACAACGTAGCACATTGTAGCAACCTTCTATCGCTCATATTTAACCATCGAAGGGTAGCAAGTTTATGGGACACATGATGACGTCTCCGAATACCAAATATCATGCGTAGACATGAATTTTGCACCCGTTGTATCCGCATAGTATTATCTACAACTAGACAAGCGTTGTATACAGGAGAACAGTAGGAGAAGTGCGACAAAATCAAAGTGTCACACAAATACTTCTTTGTATCCAAGGACAAGCATTGCCTATGAGGATAAATTAATTTTAAGTTAAGATATGCTTTTTTCACAGCGTTCATTGTATGTGTGTTAAATCTTAACCCATTATCGAGGACCAGGCCTAGATTCTTTGCTTCTGTTTTAATTGGGATTGCAGATCCACCAATATTCAACGTAAAATGAGTGTTAAGAAATGGTAAACAGAATTTATTTCCAAACAGGATAACTACAGATTTAGTTGGATTGATTAGTAGAGCATGTTTTGTTGAAATTTCCACAATAGTGTCTAAATCTCGTTGAACACTGGATAAAGCAGAATCAAAATCACGAATGTTGAAGGAATGATACAACTGCATATCATCAGCGTACATGTGTATGTTACATGTCTTGAGGAATTTATGGAAGTAAGACGTATAAATATTAAACAAAATAGGAGACAAGATTGAACCTTGAGGGACCTCTCGAGAAATTTTTCTGTAGTTAGACGTAGAATCATTCAATCTCACGCATTGTTCTCTACCCAGCAGATAAGATTCTATTAAAGCTTTAGCAGATACAGAGAGTCCAGCAAAGGTACATATATCAATTAATAACGAGTGATCAACCGTATCAAAAGCTCGGCTGAAGTCAAGTAGGATTAAAGCAGACGACAATCCTTTGTCTAAACTACGCATAAGATCGTCAGTAATGTTTAAGAGGGCTGTTGTACAGCTATGTCCAGGTCTAAAACCAGACTGCGAATCAGGTATAATGCCGTTCTCGATAACATAATTTCCCAATTGGTGATTCATTACCTTTTCTAGTAATTTTGACATAACTGGAAGCACAGTAATGGGTCTCATATCTGTATAGTCTTGAGGATTAGAGTTTTTGGGAATAGAAGTAACAACCCCAGTCTTCCAAGCATTAGGGAAGGTGTTTTGCAAAAGGCATTCATTAATTACGTGCGTTAGATACGGCAATATTTCGGGACAACAGTGCATCAACATATGTATTGTAAGGCAATCGTAGCCGGCGGGATTACTTTTAATTTCATTTAAAAATTTAACTAGATCAACAACTTCAAAAGTGGTAAAAGAGAATTGAGTTACATGATCAGTGTATCTACTGTTTCGATAAAATAATGCGTGTTTTATCTGCACGAGTGTTTGGTATAGCATCGAGAAAGAAATTGTTAATTTCGTGAGGATTACTCAATTCTGGGGGTAAAATAGTTTGATGTTTATTACTAATATCCAACATTCTTAGCTTTAGCCATGCATCTTTAGAGGACAGATTTGTGATATGGAAATTGAAGTAAGCTTTCTTTTCCCGCGCAATCGCCTGTGTTGTAAAATTTCTTAATGATTTATAGTACTCCCAATGGCTTAAAAGTTTTGTTCTTTTATATTTAGAAAGCGTTGCATCTCTAAGTTCTATCAGAAACTTTACATTATCGGTTAACCACGGGGCCGGTTTCTTTTTTAGTAAGACGTAATGGTAGGGTGCATGTTTATTAAATAATTTAATTATGTTTGCAGTTAAAAAAATGATTTTCTCATCAACATTGGGAATATAAAATACATGCTGCCAGGGAACAATCTTTAGATCCCGTAGAAATGCATCCCAGTCTATTTGTTTAAAATTACGAATTAACTTATAGTTAGGTTGCGTGTTACAAGTTTTAAAATTAAGGGTACAATAAATTGTATCGTGATCGGCTAAAACAGATCCATTAGTTATATCTATAGTTTTTGATTTAAACCGATACAATGTTTACCAAATATTACATGCACTGGATTAGCACTGCCCGTTATTATAGATCCTACATCAAATGAACATCGTACTCCCTTCGGGATTACTTCAACATAGACTTCTTTTATATAACTCCCTATAGATAAATTACTATATTCAGTTGGCGATAAACAAAAAAGCATGCAATCTACGGGTAAATACACGCTAAACTTGTTGTATACTTACGCCATATAATAATTTCCAAATTTAGGAGCTCCGCACGTGCAAATTTAGCTGAAGCAAATCTCCAAGTATGCATTAATCTAATTTAAAAAAAAATGTCATACTTGGACTTAAACTAATTAAGAATTGAAATATCGAGGTGCTGTACTATTACCCGGATTAGTTACGCCGTTACGATTATCAATACTATTTTCCCCTTGTTTTCCCTTTGTCTCATTCTGACCAATATGCCTATAACATCGCCAGAATCACCGGTTGATGTGACACTTGCGTTCGGTCACGTTTCATTTGTTGTTGGCCTTGACGTTGTTGAGCTTGATGTTCTTCGTGTTCTTCTTTACGATTAACAAGCAAGATAAAGCTTTATAACATTGTCGTGACCCCGTGTCTGGATAGATAACTCCAACTTATTTTTCGACATCGTGTTTCAAAGTTAAACCAGCAACACCTATTAATATGCAGAAATAGTTGTATAGTTGTTATCAGAATATTAATAAAGTACGTACCGACAAGAGAATGTCAATTTCCAGAGGTACTATAATCGTCCCAGAACTCTAATATAGCGTCTTCATCCGCTTTTAATATATTTTCTGCAGAAACAGCGGTTTCGTAAGCACTATCGTGTTGGAGGGCAATAGCATTGTCGGGGTCGCTAGGATCTTCTCCAGAAAGTTCGTTTCCTGAACCGAGATACTTATGATACGGCAATTGCGCCATACCGAATATATACAATATTGTGGTCGCTTATATAAGTATGTATACAGGGTTAGTCAAAAGTATGGAATAGGCCGTTTATTTCTGTAAATATGAACTTTATAACAAAATGTCTTTAACAAAAGTTTTTTTTACTAATTATTCTCATGGTTTTTTTATGTCAACGTATTGCCATGGAAATGTATTAATTTTTTTTAATGGCAACCAAGTGATTTTTTTGCTGATTTTTATTCCCCTTTTTGTACTTGAAATGATTTGATATTTTTTCATATGCTTTAATGATAAAATTTTAGAAAAAATATTCATAATACTTTATTCATTCAAATATTTAACTCAAATTAAATAATGTTCAAACTGAAGGCCCTCTGCAGCTTGACAATAATCTAATCTGTCACAAAAATTCCGCAATGAATTTTGCAGCTAGTTAGGTGGTATTTCTTCAATTTCATGCCTGATTCTGGCTTCCAGGTCTTGTAAATTTTGTGGTTTCTCTTTGTAAATTTTATTTTTTAAATGACCCCAGAGAAAAAATCTAAGGGACTCAAATCGGGCGATCTAGCAGGCCATTCAATAGATCCCAGACGTCCAATCCAACGGCCTGAAAAGACATTATTTAAAAACAGGCGAACATCAACTTCATAATGTGGTGGAGCGCCGTATTGCTGAAACCAAACATTGTGGTTTGGCATTCCTTGTCGATCTTCATCCGGAAATAAATGTGCAATGTCAGGTACAATGTGATCACGCAATAGGTTAGGTATCTATCTGCTGTCAAATTTCCATCTATAAAGTATGGATCTATTATGTGGTGCCCAATAATACCAGCCCAAACATTAAGTTTTTGTGGATGCTGTGCGTATGGTGTTCCATCACCCAATTGGGATTTTGATTGGACCAGTAGCGACAGTTGTGTCTGTTTACAAACCCATGTAGACAAAACGTGGCTTCATCAGAAAACAAAATGTGATTTAGACAATTTGGATTATTATTGATCATTTCAATCATTATTGGACAAAGCTAGTATTTGTTCTTTTTTAGTATTCGAACTATACCGACGATTGACTAATATCATTATCCAAAGCAAGTTGCGTGGTTGATGTAATTGGATTATCCATAACACTAAGTATAATACATCAAAGTTCTCCATTCTAAAGTAAGTATTCGATTCTTAAAAGTGTTCGATTCTGCCCATCACTAGTAATAACTATCACATTGTCGAGAGACATTTTATATAATTTTAAGAATATTATACAGGCTGAGGCATCACATTCGCCTCGGTTGATATAAGAAAAAGGGCAGCATATTTTTAAAATCTCTGCTGGAGTTTGTGTAAGCCCATTGGGAGCACGTTCTAAAATTATTTTGAAATATATAGGGCAGTCCAAAGAAAAGTTGTACATTAAAGTTAGCAAAATTGAAATGGAAAATCATATATGTATATTGTTGCACATTTCGACGACATTGCAAATTTGGCTTTATCTAGGTAGCTTTCACATGATTCAGGTATCGTTAGTCAAGGTTGTTTAATTATTTTTTATTTATTTAAAATTAAACTTATCTTAAACAAGAGAGGATTATTGTACTTTTGGTGATTAGAGAATGCGAAAAAAATTGTTTATTAAGTATCGATGCTCAAAAATATCCGGATAGACATCATCCACGTACGCGTTCTTTTGTGAAAAAGCTATTACTAGAAATAAAGAAAATAAAATCGCTGTTATTGACTCCATTATTGAAGATCCGCATATTAGTCATCAAGAAATAATACAGGAATAACCAAGTGTAGTATCGAAAGAATAATAAAGAAGCACAAATTTCACTCGTTTCGCCTGCGCTAAGGAACTCGTAGATGTAGATTATCATCGACGATTTTGTGTATGGGTTCTAGAAAGATTACAAAACTATGAAGATGTCTTTGACTTTGTGCTACTTTCCGACGAGTCAACATCCACACAATGAATTGGTAAACAGGCATAATTGACATTATTATAGTGAGACAAAATTTGGTCTCTTTAGAACCGTTATTCGTCAACATAGATGATCTATTAACGTGTGGGGTGGAATTATTGGAACTCATGTAATAGCACCATACCCAGATAGCACGTTAGCTTACAGCAAGCTGCATTTTGATTCGATTTTCACTTGTTTATCCAACTTAACGTGGTTAGTTTAAATCAAGCTTACCTACTCTAAGCTTGAAATTCTAGCATACTGCAATCGCTTACCCAGCAAAGATGAGTCAAGCATAATATAAGCTTCAAGTTTAAACAAACCCATTTCCTTATTCGAGTCGGTTATGCGTAGTGCGTAGAACGGTGGTAGAACCGTTAACGTTCGGCAGACAGGCGCATACACACAATGCACAAGCGTTTGATATGAGTTTGCAAGCATATTTACAAGTTCAAGTACAAGTGTTAAGCTTATTTTCTAAAGCAAGTTTCATAGTAAAAAAAATGAGCAAAATAAGTATATTTTATTATCTGTTAAGAAAAGAGAACAATAAATTATTTTGAACAAAAATTAAACACACAATGTTATGTTATATTTCCTGGTGTTGCTGATGATGGTACAAACTCTGTTTTTCTCACGATCGTCTCTGATGAGGTGCAAAGTCTTGCTTCCTGTCCCTGGTTTTGTATCCCTCATAACTGATTCAAAATTTGTTGGTGATGTTGTTGGTCCATCTGCAAATAGGGCTGAATCGAGGAAGAATTGGCATGACCAGTTATTTTTATTAATTGTTGTTCGGGAACTCCCGATTTGGCTAATTGTGACACAGAGGTTGAACGGCAAGAATGGTTTGTAATTTTGAGATAGTTGGTATTTAAACCAATAGATTCTGCTCCTTGTTTGGTCGAAATTTCGTTCTTCCCAATAGGCGAGTTTTTGTACCAGAAGGAATTTTTCTTCTTCCAAAATGGATTAGGCGTCAAAAACAGCCGATCGCTGGTAAAATTAGGCCCACGTTTCCCAACTAATGTTTTAAAAATTCTGACTGGACAACGATCTGAATTTTGAATATTTGCTGTCAACCATTTATTGTCCGCGCATTTATAGTTTCCTTTTTGGCAGGTCTTACTAAATATGGGATTATATTCTACTCTACGCGACTCAGTTCCATCGGATTTAATTTCAATTTTGAAGTGACGTAGCAAGCAGTTAACATCTCCTCCGCGCCATGCCAGGTCCACGGAAGCTAAATAGTAGTCTAGTCTCGTCTAGTCTACAGCGCTGTGATAGACTCATACGCGTCCCCACTTCTTAGCCAATTTTCGTACCCCTTGACCCTTCCCGCCGTTATTTATCCTATCACTCCAATCTACCGGTATATGTATACCGGTTGATTTCAGACAGGATAAATAACGGAAATAATTTTACGAAAATTCGGTAAGAAATGGGGATTTATACGAGTCTATCACACCGCTGTAGACTAGACGAGACTAGACTGTGATAGAGGGACTCGTACGCCTCCCCACTTCTTAGCGAATTTTCGTACCCCTTGCCCCTTCCGGCCGTTATTTGTCCTATGTCTGGAAAGTAACTGCTATACACATAAATATATTGCCCCCTTTTGTATTTTTGTGTTTATTGTTATTTGTGATTTGTCTTCTAACGCACAGTTACTTCTACAACAGAACGCATATGTATTCATACGTTTGCTTGAACAACCGCTATTTGGGTGAACGCGCTATTAGCAGCGTCGTGTTAAATGGCGCTTGTTGTCGCGTTTTGAAGTTAAGGTTAGTATTTATTTTTACGATCAGTTTAAGCTTTTCGTGATATTATGGGGTCTTGTATTCATGTTTATGTTTTACAGCAATTATTAATGTACTTTTTTACTGTATTTTAAGACTTTTATACGCTGTCATAGGAGCGTCCCTACCATTATTTCCTGCGCCCCCGTAGGGGGCCCCGGAGATTGCGAAAGACAGCGGAGACTCCTATGGTCTTTTCCGATATATTTACACCATAATTATTTATTTTAGTTATTTTATTTCACGTCAATCGTTGCTTTTCACATCGCGCCAATTGAACACTTTTTATATTGAAAAATATGAACAATTTATTGAAAACTTGGGTACAGATACAATCCGAACGAAGGCTAGCCGTGGAAAGTAGAAAAGAAGTTAAAGCTTATTTAACAGTTAATAATACTTGTTTGGAAGTATTTGTAATTAATCTTAAAAATCATATACACGAACACACAATTCTCATAGTACCGCAGTGGATAAAATAAATAACGACACGTATTTTGGAATTTCAAATTCAAATGTGACCGGAATCGATCCTAAGGATGATAAAAAATAATAATAATGATAAAAATTATAATAAATAGGGGGAATCTCCCTCAATTAAATTTGGCTTTCCAGTCCAACATTGGATATAAAAAGGCGGTGAATATTTTAAAAGACATGATGAGGTAAATACGATGCTTTTTAATAGTTATTTCTATATAAATTAAGTTCACTCGATATTAATGTTGGATTCTTTATAGTTTGTATTATTGTGTAACAAATGTTACTCTGTTACAGGCAGAGTTCTGAAGAGGAGGGGTAGATTTCTATATATTATATTATACTGAAATAATTTTTTATACTACATATATTGAAATAAATTTATATTTTATATCAGAAAAGGAAAATATTTTAATTAACATTTATTTTACTAATATAAATGAATATTACAGTTAAAAAAGGCTCATCGATAATTCTATAAGATAAATCAAAAATAGTTGAGGGAGGTGAAATAAATGGTTTATTTTATAAACTTTTTAATTCCTATGTTAGCTGCAGCAGCTGGGCCATCAGTTTTAACAAACGTTTTAAATAAAGTTGTTGACAAGGTAAGTGGTAAGTCGTTAACATTAGAAATTCCTTGTCAACCTCCTTTAAAGAAAACATTAACTCAAAAAGATAAAGATACAATAGAAAAAAATGTTAGAGCTCTCATGAATATGAATAATAAAGAGGATTCAAATTGTGAAGATGATACACCATTATTATGTTTTGATAAAAATAAACAAGTTGAAAATATTAATCCAACAGAAGAAATTTAAAAAAATATCAATTATACAAGATCCTAGATTATTTGAAAAGAAATTAACTAATTTAAATCAACAACTTTTTGAAATTGCCGCCAATATTTCAAATTTTGAAGCGCGCAAATATTGTTATTTACCTGATGCATATTTGCGTAAAACGCAAAATTTGAATTGGGCTGTCATTAAATGTCACTTGGCAACTGACAAACATTCAAAATTAATTATTCGTTTTGTATCTTTTCTGTCTAGTGTCTTATTATGTTTGACGGTGTATTCTTTTTTTACTCCTATTAGTAACCTTATTTCAGCTAAAATGTTTGTTAGATTGGCTTAATAATATTTATATTTTAAATGTAGCAAGTTACACTTTAAGATAAGCAAATGGCAGAATTATGTAGTGATTAAGTTAAATCTGACAAATGTCACACACATTAACGTGCGTTACGTAAAATTTCGGTCAACTAAGCTAGAAACTTTGAAACCGCGAAATTTAAATAATCAAATTTCATTCTTTGTTATTACAAATACAGTTGGATAAAATATTTAATAAGTGATTGTGATGTGTTAGAAATACCATCTTTTTACAATACAGTGACAAAAAAGATACATGTGCTACTTAATAAAATGCAAATTGATTTCGGCGTGACGTCATCGTGAAGATTATAAAATTTACATTGTTATTAAAATGTGCTCCTTATCGAACACTATAAGTTGACCTGGTAGGATTTTTAAATTTTTATTTAGCGTGGCCGTAATTCTAGTGCATCACTTTAAGTGGCCCACCCTGTATATTAGATGTTGTCTATATGTCTACCTTCTGTGAATAATTTTTCTGCTAAATCTGTTATACCATTTTTCTTATGTGCAACATTAAATATATTCAGACTGTGTTCTTCATTCATTTGGAATACCTACTATATTTTTCGTATCTATATACATACTGGTTGATTTCAGAGATAGGATAAATAACGGCATGAAGGGGCAAGAGGTAGGTACGAAAATTCGCTAAGAAGTGGGGTCGCGTGAGTCTATCACAGCGCTGTAGACTAGATGAGACTAGACTGTGATAAGGAGACTCGTACGCGTCCCCACTTCTTAGCGAATTTTCGTACCTACCTCTTGCCCCTTCATGCCGTTATTTATCTTATCTTTGAAATCAACCGGTATATTCCCAATACAAACAGCAAAGAAAAAATATCAGTTATAGCACTTATAGACTCTTATTTATTGAAGGTGATATTGTCAAAAACTGAATTTTGATAATATTGAATAGTTTACTTCCCTCAATGTAAGCAAAACCCGTTTAGAGAGTTATTATACTGTTTTAATACATTTTTATCTAAATGTATGTACCTATTTCATAAAAAATATGTACATATTATGATTCTTACTGTAAATATACCTTCTAATAAAGTTGCTTGATAAATTCTGCTAAAATTTGATCATAACTAATTTAAGTAGTTACATCATTTAGGTTAACATTACAATAATGATGAGGGCGGATTTAATATTTTATTCTTCACAATGAGATTTCTCGACGCCGATCTCTTTAATTGCTGGGGACATTTGAGACAAACAAACTTTTTCGAACATTACAGCGATAAAACGTTCATTAACTAAGCACCCACCACACATTAAAAAAAATACCGCAACTGTCTCGTGAACTCTCCTAACAGCACTTATGTTAACTTTTTCTGCCAGCATATCTCTTTTATGTGTGGATTTCCGTCGATATAAATACCATTCTGATAGGTACATAATATACAGGGTGTCAAATGAATAGTGTATGAAAATAAAGGAGGTTAAAGCTAAATGCATGGAAACCTAAATTCCAAAAAATGACGACTTTATTAAAAAATATTTCAATAATTTCGAAATTTTGTTTAATAAATTTTGTTAAATCCGGGCCTGACATGTCTGCACAAGAAAAGAGGCGCGCTATCAATTGCACATGTGGTTTTTCACAAATGTTCTATTTATAACAAGGTCACACATTTACAACAGATGTTATTATACAGGGCCGGAATGAGAGTGAAAAATATTATTTTCTCATTACTACGTAGACATAAAGTCGTCATTTTTTGGAATTTAGGTTTCCATGCCATTAGCTTAAACTCCTTAATTTTCATATATAATTCATTTGACACCCTGTACACATATTTTGATTTCAAATGCTAGCTAGTCATCTTATCAATAGCTAGAGAAACTGCAATCGCCTAAGAAAATAATATCTGGTAAGAAAACTTGCAAGATAGTAGAAGAAAATATTTTATTTACATTATTGTAATGGTAAACAAGGAGCAAAAAACAGAAAAATCATTCTGGCAAATTGCCACATTTGGAACAAGTAATAACGAAGTGTTCGAAGAATAATAATGTTTGAAATTTCCTTCGTTTCTTCTGACACGTCCTATCTTTCCACTGTGGGCCAATATAGTATCTAGAAGTCTTTATCTGTAAATTCCTTGATGGCTCTTGAGCATCTCGAAACTTTCGAGGGTTATTCAGAAGTTGTTTCAGTTTGCTTCTTATGTCAGTCGATACACGCGAATTATCACTCTGTTATCATTGTGGAGTATATGTAGATGTTAGTAATACAACTTAACTGTTATTTTGTACAAACAAAACTAGGATTTCGAGCTTGCCAGAAGTTCAATGGTACTACAACTAATTACAGCGACAGAGAGAGACTTACATTTTAAAACAACCTTTTCCTCTTAAGTTTTATTATTTTATTATATTTCTTTATTTTCGATGAAATATCTTTTGGGGGCAATTTATACAAATATACGTATTTAATTTCAGATTGCATTAGGTATAAGTAATTATAAAACAATTCAACACTGGCACATTTTTCGAAACTTATCAACTTGCCTGAAATTGCCTTTTTCAAGTACGCAATGTTTAATACAACGAAATTTCAAGGGCAGGCTGCGAAAATAGGTCGCGAAAGTGAACTGAATCAGGGTAAGGACAACCGAAATTCGGTTGGTCTTCAACTGTTATGCGTCGCATCGATAAAATAGGAGGGAGCGGCTGGAAGGGACCTGACCTATTTCCTCTTAACATTGGCACGGTATGATTTCGCAGAACCTAGGGTTACTAGGCCGATCTCAAAAAATTGGGACCTCGACCTATTTTCCGTATAACATTGATCGCCCCACTTCAACGTTTAGATTACCATTATTAAGTACCTACTAATAAAAACATGATTTAATTTGTTAGCCAGTACTAGCGATAAATAAACTATAAAATAGAATAGTTAGCTTTTTTGTAGAGCATTTATTTAAATGTTCGCATGTATTCACATGTTTTATGTAAAAATATGTGCGATTTATTTAGTAACTCTTTTAACAGTACATAATAAATTCAAGCTTTATTTAAAAAATGTTGACGTCTTCATCAACGAAAAACGAAAAGGATAACCACAAAAGCTAATCAAAATCATTAAAAAATATTTGATATTTATTTTGTGATAGATATAGCATAGAAAATTATTTAAAAAACTTATAAATATATACGTTAAAACAATTTATAAGAATGTTTTGCTGGAAGAATGCGTTTATTCTTGTGTATTTATTAACTATAAGTATATTACAGTACAGAAACGTTACAAAATGAACTTCGGTTGCATTTGTAACCTGCTTGCTGCTTGGGATATTATAGATTACTTATCTTAATTTAATATCAGCTCGAATGTTGAACAAATTTGGGTTACTGTTAATGTCAAATCTAACAAGTTTGCCTTTGGTTGTGCTTGTAATTTTCAAAATTCGTAGTTTTTTCATAGTTTGTCTGTCATAGTTCTTGTTTTCCAGAAACAACCCCTACCCCCTACATTTTTTTAAAACTATTGTCGCTATCTTTTGGTACTCATAAAACAGTTATATATTTGTCTTAACTTTTTTTTTATATGTCTTATAGTTTTGGAGATATTAAAGCAAATAGCGAAGGGTAGCGTTGGCTTTAGGGCGCCCCACCCCCCGAAAACGGGCGATTTAGCATCTATGGAAGTTACCGCATCAGTCTACAAACCCACCAAACTTCATTTAAATTGATCACCACCACTTGCCTGTGTTTCCTTGTTAGTCATTATATTTGCTTTAGTGATATAAATATCGATTTGCTTGAGGTAATCATATTTGCGTTTTTGATACGCAGCAGCTTATACAGGAACCACAAAACACGACCAAACCCTCGCAATTTGGAGTTTTACCATTAGAATTGGCAGAGCTCTAGTGTATGCTTGCCTGCCATATTCTGTTCCTAGAAGAAAACAACACTTTTCGTATACCTCCCGTGATTTTTCCTGGTTCAATTACAATTGAGGACCTTGCTGCAAGAAGGACGCAGCTCCAAAATGGAAACTTTTGAGAAAACGCAAAAAACGTTGTACAAAATTGGTGTAACTTCAAAACATGTGAAATTGTTACTGTAACCTAAACTCAGATATTAAGGGTTAGAAAAATATAATTAAATTATTTATTTAAATACAATACATATACAGTGAAGAAAGCATTTTTTTTTTGAGGAGCTACCTCCTTCTTGCACCAATAAGTAAAAAAACTGCTAAAGAAACAAAACTGCTGTAAAATGAAGTTTTAAAAGAGAAACAAAACTGCTATAAAATAAATAATAATAATGTTCTGACTTGTTACAGAAGCACAAGCAATTATGGGATCTGCGTCGTTCTTGCACCAAACTATGGTACACGTTGCGTATAATTTAATTAGTGTAAACTTCAATTTACTAAAAAAAAATGGAGCTGCGTCCTTCTTGCAGCAAGATCCTTAATTACCTTCTTTCTGATTTGCACAGCATAAATAATATAAATAAGAATTCTTCCTGTGGAGGAATGGGGCCTTACACAAAGACTCTCAGTTAATCCACAAAAAACAAAGTTGGTTGCTTTCACCAACATGAGGGAACTCGATGACTTGGCGGCATTAGACTGTTTGGGCAAGAGCAAGTGCCTGGACTACAGGTGTCCAACCCTAATTGCAAAGAATGAATGAAGTAATTCTTCCATTGCTAAATTCTCAGAATCATTCAAACGAGTGTGTTTGATTCAGTTGATGTTGACTAGGTGTCTAATTATTTAAATAACACTTGCCAAACACTCATTAGTATACCTGTGCTGCTGTAAAAGATACGCGCAAGTAATAATAGTTCTATTAAGTAGTTTAATGCCAATCTACGAGAAATAAGAGGGGCACTGATGGTAGGAGGTTAATATACACGGTTATACGGTCGGATACTATTCGTTTTACGAAGTTTACAGAAATGCCAAGACAACAACAAAAAACGCCCTTATTCCGATTTTATGGAAAATTCTAGCAATAAATCTCGATACTTGTAAAATGATATATTTTGAGGAAAATCGGAGAAAACGGTCTAGCAATGTGGATATTACTACTGTTTTTGCTGTGTTGATAATTCATTAATTCACTATCAAATAGTGACATAGATGCTTTGTAATATGTACAATATGTACCCAAGCGCGTAAACTCCTTTGTAGGCTTAGTTTAAAGAGTTTTGACATGCATGACATTAATAGTGACGTAATAAAGTATACTTGCGTATCTAGTTTACAATTGTTGGCTGAAAAAAAAAACTAGATCTATTAATACATTTTCAGTTTTGACCGAAACACTTTAAAAGATACAAATTGGAATGCGTGTTTTTTTCAATCTTGCTTGGATATCATTAGTTTATAGAGCGTTAAAATTTGTACTATATTAGTTACTGCTACAGAGCTTGGTTCTCTCGTTACGATCCTTGTTTGGACTCATCAGACACTGTTTGAGTGCAAAATGGTGCCTGGGTTTTATTTTCTGTCTAATTGTAAGAAAATACGACCATGTATTTATGCATCACTTCAACCTTGAGTACCAATCTCATTGCTCCACCTATGTATAGAACCACTTTATGCGTAAACACGTTTAATTTTAATATCTATAAATTGTATAATTTTTTGCATGTGTTTTACAATATGCCGTTAAGGTGGCGTACTTGGCCCTCCATTTCAATAACTTAAACTTGATGAGCAACTGTTGCATTTTTATCGAATATATTCAAAATTAGATGGTGCAAGGGTTACGAATCTCTAGAAAAGTAAAAAGTAATGAAATACTTAAACATGCGTAACATTTTGGCTGAAATAACATAGGAAAAGTGAGGATTAGAATATTGGTTGTAATACAAAATATATTATAATATAAATATAAACTTATGGGAAAAATAAAATATAACATTATATAGAAGAAAGGTATCCAGGGATTCTTGAAACGAGTCTTACTGGTTGCATATTATGTAGTTTAGAACTGAATGTATTGAGCAGGTATATTTCAATATAATCTTTTCAGGAGGCACAATACAATAAAATCGAACGCTTTTATTGTAATGGGCATGCTCCTGATACTTCCAACCGTTGGAAACGGCTGCAGAAACAAAGCTATAATCTTTTCGGTATAAATGCGATAGCCTAAGGCAATAAAACCCTAATATTCTATTTACAAAATATATTTATGCGTACATGCGTTGAATCTTTTAGTTCTGCACTAATTGTCTAGCGACTAGCTTGATGTAATAAAGTAATACTGTTTTTCATCGTCTTCGTTAGTTTTGGATTATTTTTTCGTTGTATATAGTTATTTTAGTGAATAAGGGAGAATATTTTTGTATATTTGTTTCTGTATATAATTGTACATAGTTCTAGTGGTAAACCGTCCTTGAAGAGGAACCATAATTATTATTTTGAGGGAAATACTCATTCGGAAGATCGCGATATCACGTCTCAACAGTCGCAAATTGCATGTAATAATAATCACTTATTGAAAAATATTATAGATTCAAGGGCAACTAAATATCAGGAAAAGAAAGCTGTACTACTTTGTGGTTTTCATTGATGAAACCCAACCACTTTTTATAGAAGAAATATATAGGGATGAACAATTTTGTAGAAACTTAGTATGGTTCCAAAATTAAGGCAATTTTTCCTTGGGTGTTTTTTGCCTGAGAGGATTCAGCAGCTTATGTAGTGAAAGCTGCACACACGCAGTTGTAGTAGATTACTAGGACACAAGTTACGCTTATGAAGTATATTTTATAATAGATATGACTACATGTTATACACATTAGTTCACCTCAGAGCGGGCCATAGCAGTGTGAATTGCAACAGCGTATTCCCCCCTTCGCGTTGTAGCTTGCGTCTGGCGTCGACACTCATGCATACACAATTCAGTTGAATTTAAATCGAGCAAGAGTATGGTCGGTGATGTCGTGATCGACGAGCGATCTTGCGTGGCGCATGCCTACGCGTTGCCACATCGCACTGCATTCTATGCGTCTCGTGTAACTTCCCATGGCCCGCTCTGAGGTGAACAAATGTGTATAGATAATTATTATTAAAATTTCCGTTATAACCATCCTAGTGTATGTATGTGAAATACCAAATGTAAATATAATAAAGGACAGTAAATTTTATTATGGAATGAATTGTTATCTGTATTATTTATCAATAAAAGGCAAGAGAGATATTTGGGTTTTATTTGTCTTTCTTTCTCTACACCAACACCAAGTAATGATTCATCAATATGTATTTACTTATGCATGTGTAGTTGTAAGAATATGTCTCGAAAGTATTGAAATCAATTTATTACTTGAATAAAAATAATTTAGTAAGACCTTTCTATAAAAAAGTATATTTGTGCATACAATCAAGTTTTGCAATTCTTGTGATACTAAACTGACTAAATCCAATAATCGTGATGCGCACTATTTTGAAAGCAATATATAACAATTATCCTGTATACTGTTCAAGTTATGTTATAAGGAAGTATGATGTTCTATGACTATCTTTCACAGTTACGGAAAAAGAAACGAGTCGTATGTACGACGCTAAAATTGTTCTTCTTCATTTACATTTTTTAATAAAACATTTAATTTAATGTTTTTCTGAATATCAAAGCAGTCAATGTTGGTGTTAAACTGATTGCCTATACATAGTTATATAATAGTTATCTAATGCTAGTGACATATAATATAAAACTGGCAAACTGTTTGGACAGATATGAGGCTGTTGTTGATACTCAGCCCCTAAACTAATTTCAATACAGATCGTATCAGTATATTTTTCTACATATTCTAAAGGTAATATTATTAAAATTTTATATTTTTGCTCATTTTTCTCGCAATCAAAGAATATTTAATTTAAAAAAAGATATTTAGATTTACAACAAAGATAATATCTTCAATGTAACAACGCGAAAATACATTTTTAATGTCTAGTTTTTCCGAATACTACGTTTCTAATAATTATTGTCGAACAGCGCCCCCTACTTTACCGAAACGCCACCTTAAATAGTTTTAAACGTTTTACATTTTATATGCTGTGGTACAAACAATTTAGCGATACTTATTATTATATATTATATTAATTATTATTATATTGCTTAAAATTCCATTGTTTTTTTTTCGTTTCACGTACATTTGCATGGTATCTCCTTTATTTTTGTATCATTTGCATGTTTGTAGTTAGGTTTTGTTGTAGCTTTAGCTACATCCACTTTGCTCTATTATTATTGGTGCACGTTTGGGCGTAAAACGAGTTATTCAGCACTTTACCTTTAGATATCTATTTAAATTATTACTTTATTTTTAGTTGTGCATTTATTTGTATTTTATTTATGTTGGTGTGTGGCAATAACGTTATTTATTAGTATTAACATTGTATTTATTTCTAAAAATTTTAATTAGTAAAAATCTTTAGATGCTCTATTTGAATTACCAACACAGCATATATTTTTCTAATCTTAGTCTTATATGTACGTATGTGTGTGCAGATGTATGTATATGCAGATATATGTAAAGTATCGTATTTTATACGGACCAAAAAAAATGTCTATAATAGGAGCAACTCGTGGCATATTGTTGGAAATCACCATGGGAAAGAGTGTAATGAAAATAGATCAAGCATTAGAAGCGGACTACGTAGTTTCGACCTTCCGGATCTCGGCAGCGCAACTAGGAATGCAAGATCTAATTTCATCGCCTTTCACATATCAAGTTTAATTGTATAATACCTTCGACAATGGTCTAATTCCAACCCAATACCCTCTAGTGAGCAGGGTGGGAAGTCGCACACCGCAGCGTACTACGTAACACGAGTCGATACAGTAGATACCATGAGCGTCTATTATAGGCATTTTTTTGGTTTTTGTACTGTAACATTTCTTGACGTTTTCATATTATATGAACCAGTAAAAAAAATACATTTTATAGGGTTTATTGATTATCTTTTACGTAAGTGTTTGCATCTGTGAGCTACTGTTGGTCCTATAGAGGCATGGAAAGAGGTACCAATCTCAGATAAATGTCAAATTACCTAAGTTAATGAATTTTAGATTAAAACCTTGGGATTTTATATAAAAAGATCTGAGAGTATAAAACGTAGACGTATGCAAGTAGACGACAAAAATTTTCACAGCGTTGGATGGGATCATCTTGATGGGATATTAGGAAAAATATTGCATGAAATGTAGACTGTAAGTGTCTCTGTGGCCGCGGCTGTCTTAGCGCACGATTTACAGCCCTTTAATAAAAACACGTACACATTATGTAGTAATGATTTTATTGCTTTTTTTATTCATATAACTTAATACTTGTAGTTGGATAATAAAACAAAACAAATAATATTCAAATAAAACTTTATAAATTACTATTTCTTAAATCCGCTCAAATTCTGAGATACTCAAAATCCTCGCGGCGGTCTTTACACATATCAAAAAAGCGAGTAATATATAATATTCTCTGAATTAAAAAAGAAGGTTTCTAGAAAGTCACACAAATACATTAACCCTGTGGATTTTTCGAATCAATCAATTAATTACTCAATTTATTCATAAACTGTGTTAAGTCATATTCGTCCTCATATTGGTTTTGGTCCCAAAGGTCGGGCAAGGCTTCTAATATGGCCTTAACTCCACCTGAGGTAGTCTTTGATAAATTGTTGGTCTGAGAAGTTGATGGTTTGTGTGAAAATAGATCGAGGAGTTGTTCCGTTGCCATTGTTTCAAGTCTACTGTTCTCTCCACTTATTACCGTGTTAGCAGTTTGCACTTTGAATTTTTGTAATCTAGAATGATATCGATGATTTGCATTCGGGTTTAATCATGAAAGGGAAACTTTTGTACGTACCCCATAATTTTTTCCTCTAAAGTTGATCTTGTGATTAATCGATATACATTTACAACTTTCCTTTGTCCGATTCTGTGAGCTCGGTCCATAGCTTGTAAATCTTTCATGGGATTCCAATCATGTTCCACAAATATTACGGTGTCTGCTCCAGTTAAATTAAGACCAAGTCCTCCTACTTGGGTCGTTAACAATAGTACGTCGATAGATGGATCATTGTTGAACCTGAAATCATTGTAAATAAAGATGTTAACAGAAATAAAAATATAATTTTATGCTAGTACCTTGTGACTAAAACTTGTCTTTGACTAGCTGGGACTGATCCATCTAATCGCAGGTAAGTAATACCCGGCATGTGTTTCTTAAATAAATCATTTTCAATGATGTTCAACATAGCTTTTAGTTGGCAGAAAACTAAAGCTCTATGTTGATTTATTACTAATTCTGTTGTTTGAGTCTCTGTAACGCCAATTCCACAATCCTGTAGGAGTTGCCTAAAAATGCAAATATATTACAAATAATGCTGTTATATTTTATTGTAGATAAAAATCAGAGGTTTCAGGCTATTATTTTATAAGTATGGCAAATTATATACAAATGCATATTTAAATGAATATGTTATTAATATATATGATAAATAAATTAATATAATAATATGGCAGTAGGACGTTTGTAACGGTTATACCGTTACTTTTGAACCGTGCATCGCAATAATTTTTGTACTTGCGCGGTGAGTATCCGAGTTGACTTGGTAAGTTAAGTCAAATTGATTCCTTCTCTCTCTCGGCGTTCAAAGACTCCACTCCTCTTCCAGGGACGTCTCTACAAGTCGTGCACACAAATCATTGATTTGGTTAGTATCTTTTGTGATTTCCTTTTCTTAATAATTATCTTTGTCAAATTTAATTGAGAGTATATACCCTCATTTTTTTTTGAAATAGGAAATTATCTTCTAGATCTTTTCTTGGAGATTGTGGCACAAATTAATTTAACCGTTTTTCTCGTACGAAACAGTCTCTGGTTTTTCTTTTGTCCTGTTTCTAGGTAAAAGTACTTTGAGGACGGTTTATATGGTTGCTTCCGTACATTTTGAGAGTCTAGGAAGCTCGAAAATCTCCTGGATGAGAGAGTGAGAGGAATGAGAGACGAGACTCAGGGCCACATAGGTTAGAGAGAGAGAGCTAGGCACGTTCCTGTGTTGCAGGATATTATTTAAATAACAAGGTCAGGTTTTTTATTTGTTCTATCGGTTTAAAATATTTGGCGAAATACGAATCTACGAATCACGTCAAATTAAAATTTTAGTTTTTCCTCATGGTTTTTTGTTTTGTTTTTTTTTTGCACTGTACTCACGAATGAAATTTTTTTTTATTTACAAGTAGGTTTCATTGCTATTGTACTTCCTTAAGATATATACATCTTGGTTTAAAAATTTCATTACATCATTGTATTTTTATTAATTAGTTCGAATTATTAATTTGGTAAAATTGCTAAGATTTTTTTTTGAATTGTAAAAATTTAAACTCCGTTTTGTTGTAAAATTTCAAGGGTTTATAATTGTAAATTGTAAAATTTCCAAATTTTTTATTTTTATTATAAACATTGTTATTAGTTGAATTAGTGTTTCCTTTATTTATTGTCACTACACACACCTAGCTTGAGAGTTTATGTTACTATTGGGGAATATGCACCCCTATTAAAAATTTGCATATTGGCACCCTGTTTTTTTAAGCCTCGTAACCCGCTGAGGTTTGCGTAATTTAAATTTTTGTTTAACTTTTAAAATCTGTTAACGTTGTTATACGTTATCTTCAAAATGGCAGGTTTTTATAAAATATTGAACACAAACAATTAATAAGAAAAATAGAGTGAAAGAATAAACATGTACATGTATAGACAAAAATATATGTGTGAATAAAAATAGGTAAGATTTAAATACTTACATTAAAGCTGGTAGTTTGGCAGAATGATGAATATTATCCAACTGGCTACCTTGATTTTGCAATTGGTGCGATATTTGAGCGAATTGCGGATGTGATGGTGTTAAAACTAGTTTCGGATGATTGCAAACATTCTGCAAATACCGTAAAGCTTGGAAAATATGTGTATTTCCTTGCATCGAACTTGCAGTGGCACCGGTTGATAAAGATTCCTGTTGCGAAATAAAAAATTATAAGGTAGAAATATTTTTAGAAAAAAATTTGAACTTTATTACCTCCAATGTTTGATGAGCTTGCGACCTTGAAAAATCATCATATAACAATTCTTGTAAAGGTGACAATTCGCAATAATAATCCTGCGTAATTTTTGGAGGCAAATCGTCTAAGACATCTTCTTTCATTCTTCTCAGAAGGAATGGTAGTACTTGTCGATGGAGAGCTTCCATTGCTAGGGCACCAGCTTCTTGTTCTTTTGAAGAACATTTCGGATCTCTACTAGCTAATATAGGCCTGGAATATCTAGCTGTAAACTGTTTTTCTGTGCCTAAGAAGCCGGGCATTAAGAAATCGAATAAACTCCATAATTCCAAGACATTGTTTTGGATAGGGGTTCCACTTAAAATTAAACGATGGTTCGCAATCAATTGTTTTATAGCTATGCTAGTTCGAGTTTTTCCATTCTTGATTACATGACCTTCGTCTAATATAATGTAATTCCATTTGATTTGAGAGAAGAAATGGATGTCTTTTCGTACTATATCATAAGAAGCTACTATAAGGTTATATTTGTCGAAACGGTAACGAAGTTTTTCTCTTTCTACTGGCGATCCATTATATTGTAGAGGCCTGAGATATTTACGCGACAAGAACTTTTCTACTTCGTAAGTCCAGTGACCTAAAGAGTAGATGGGAGGGTATATCAATAAGAAGAGGATTTTAAAACAACTTAGTACTTATTATAGTTCATTTATTGGCATTTACCTGTTAAGGTAGGCGGACAAATGACTAGAGAAGGTAAAGGTGCAGAATCCGGAGCTTTTGTTAATTTGTACTTCTGTTCTCTACAATAATGATCTCCTGCTAATATACAAATAGACTGTAACGTCTTTCCTAACCCCATATCGTCACACAAAATTCCATGCAATTTGTACTTGTTCAGGAATGCCAGCCAATTAACACCGGCTTGTTGATACGTTCGTAATTCCGCATCTATCGGCACTGGTATCTGGTAATCGGGAATCGAGGATGGGGAGAGTAGTTGAGATAAGAACTCTCTTTCTTTTTCACGTTTGGCGCATAAATCGCTCAACTTCAATCCTGGTGGTTCGGGAACACCTCCGTCTAGTGGCATCAATTGAACTAATGTCGCAAAACTGTGTGTGCCCATTAATCGTACACACTGATTTTGATCTGACATTCTACCTAAGAGAGGAACTACTAACAGTACCACATACGGAACTATATCAAATTGTAACGCTTCCACTATACAGGCTATGGCTTCGACGGCACCTTGTCTGTCTATTTCATTCGTCGTTGCACCTAACACAGGCAATACCTAAAATAATACAATTACTATCATTAATCATCCACTATTGCGTATTTGTTGATGAATGAATAAAGAAACTCTATAGAATTTGATATCATTTAATAAAGTATACGTATTGAGGCTGTATCACATAGAAAATATGAGGGGAAACACTACTGCATGTACTATACTATTGTACACAAGATGTCGAGTGATATTAGAAAAATTATACAACTTACTTTGCTTACAATCAACTCCATAACCGGAACAGAATCAATTTTGGCAAAAACAGCCAAACATCTTGACGACAGATGTCGTACCGCTTTGTACGGATGTGACAGTAGTACGCAGAATCTTTTGAGACAAGTTTCAAACAAATTCCCTTTTAAATCTTCATGGATGTAAGGCGCACATACTTCCAATACTTGTAAAGTCCATAAAAGCAGTTCGGCCTGATCGTCTCTATCCAGAAGTGCTTGTGCGTTAAAATTCAACGGATCAACAGAGGTAGTTAATTGTCCTACCATTAAAGACCACATTTTTGGCAATTTCGTCGGGAGCTCGCTACCAAAATACGATACGATCTCGGTAAAAGCTAACGTAGCTCCTCTTCTCTGTATGCGATTTCCTTTTTGTGTATCATCAGTCTCTCTAAATAGTTCTTCAAGGGGTATATCCGTCGCAGGTGGTCGACCGGGACCTCTACCTGTACTATTAGATCGTTTATAAGCAGCTTTTTCCGCGTTTCTTTGTTGGTTGTTTAACGTAACTATTCCGTTGTAATTATCATTATGTGTCCTATTGATAATTGGTGTAAAATCTGGGTCGCCACGGAGAAAAGTACAGAGGTTTGTTAAAATTTTATCGTTAGGGCAGGGATCTCTAATCCTGCACTGATCTAGGAGATCTGCTAAGCGTTTTGCAGCTAAGTGTTGCAGTTGTTCGTCTGCTTCCCTGCGGATAGATTCCATCAATGGCTTTACAACTGGAGTTAGTTTTTCAGGTAACGCTTTAAACATAACCGTGGCACCACTTAACGCAGCTAAAAGAGATTATCATAATAACATAATTCTTGCAGGCTAAGACAAATCTACTCACCTAGAGTATTAACACTTAACATATATTGATCTTGCGAAGTTTGAGTTACAGAATCGTGTAAACTACGTCTTCTCTCTTCTAAACTATCCAGAATTTTTTGCTTTAATTTACATTTTACTAAAGTTTGCTGAACATCAGGACCAGTCAACTGTTTCATATGATCTAACGTAAGAACACTGTCACCATTAACATCCATGGGAACTTTATAATGTTTCATCATTGCTATAAAATCCTTAGTCTCTTGCGCTAATTTAGTAAAACTTGCGGCGATTTCGTCAAAATAAACACATTCGGATAAACATTTATGTAATATTTGTTTTAGAACTTGCGGACACAAAGTTTCCGCATCCAAAGATGACCACTCAGAGATCACCAACCCTGTCATCATTCTTTGAAGTGCAGATTTCGACTGAAGATGAACAATAAGTATTTTGACGTAGCAATCTAAAGGAACCTCAATTTCTTTGCTATAGTCAACACCGGGAGCTTTCTTTATCACGTAGCACGACAGCAAACCTAGCATTCTGGCGGCCATACATCTTACTTTAATTGCGTTCGTTTCCCGTGTAACTAATGGAGTTGTTTCACTACCACCGATATATAATTTTGCTGGCGTTACCGTTTGATCAAAATTATTGATTCCTTCAATATTTTTCTTGCGCTGAGATTTAGCGAAGATGAAAAGATTAGGATCGTATGGAATTCTACAAAAAAAGAAAAATTATTACAAAAACAATTTAAGTATGTATAAAAATGATAAATATTTAAGTAAATTCTGAAATATTAATTCTTCTTCTTAGCGCGTCTTAATGCCTATTCTTTATATTTTAAAATCTTAAATTCGTTAATAAATTAATCTTTCATTATTACTACTTTAATGCTTCAGATAATCGAAACAGCACTGTCATTTTGCTTAATTTATGTCTAACATTGTGAACGGATAGAAAAAATATAAAATACTAACCTTATTGGTTGCATGCTTAAGCATAACCAAGCACTGATAAACGGACACGTTGCAAGTAACAATTCGACTAGTCCTGCATGCTTAATAAGTTTATTCCAAACCAGTTCTGCTAATCGCCTAACTTCACATAAAGGTTCAACTAAAACTCTTTGATATACATGTCGTAAAGCATCCTGCAATAATTGTGCTTCCCATTGTAATGTATTTCCATCCGTTAATGTACCTAATGTTTGTAAGGTTGCTTTTCGTACGGAAGAAGTACTGTGAGATAGGAATGGCCACAATTTAGGAACAACCTCTGATAGTGGTTGAGGCGGTAACAAAGCTTTTGCTTCAGGTAAACTTAATATGGCCGCTAACAATCCCATAAAACTATTGCAAGCTGACGCCAACTCGTCTTGATCAGCTAACAAATCCCATAATTTGGTTACGACTAATTCTATAGATCTAGGGACTAGTTTCACTAATTTTTCCACTATCGGGATCAACGCTGAGGCAGCGACAGCTCCTACATCATCGACTGGGTCTGAGAGGCCTTTCATAATGTTCGGAAATGCTCCTGTCAGCAAGGCATGGACCATATCTTCGCGGACTGCCAAAAGATATTTTAAACCCAAAAGACCACCATGCCTAGCCTCCCAACCTTCCTGATTCAGTAACTGAAGTAGGATATTTAGAGCTGCACCGCAACCTTGTTCATTCATTAATTTTAGGACAGCACACAGGCACTGCGCGCATGTTTCGCGGACAGGAGCTACTACAGAATCGGAGACAAAATCGCCAAATTTATCAAGGGCAAGGACACATAATAATCGGATCGCCATGTCCTCTAACCATGCTTGGTGGTACTCAATCATCTGAAAATGAACCACATATCAAATAAATGGCATTATAATAAAATTAAGAATATAAAATGGAAGTAATACTTACTTGATCTATAGTTAAATATATTGATTTTCCAGCACCTTTACCGTGTACTGTAAGTATTTCTCGCAAAGCAGTAGCTGCTCCATGTCTTGCTTCCCAACTAGAACTAAATAGATCTTGACTAAGTTGATCACAAAACCATTCTAGCGGCCAATCACCAGCATCTCCAGCATCAATATCTATAGTTAATGCAGACTCATCCTTTATTTTGTCTTCTAGTTTATTTTTCTTCTTATCAGGTTCAAATTCTTCTTCAGTAGGTTCCCTAGATTTCTGTTTATTAAAAGCTTGTCTAGCTTTTCGTTTGGCTCTATTTTTCTCGCGAGAACTAAGACCCGCACCACTAACACTTGAAATTAGATCTCTCAAAGGTTTCCTATTATCCTCAACCTTTGTTTGGTTATGAACATCCGCTGGAGGAACGGTTAAGTCTTCTGTCGTAAATAAACCTGACACGTCTATGCCTATCTTCGAAGCGACATCTAAACCCAATCTTGCGTTTAATAATTGTCTTTGTTTAGCCATGCGTTCTTTTATATCAATACCTAATAAAACATTGAAACAATTATAACGACTTTTTAGATCAACTAAAGACTTACCTAAAGTAGAATCTTCCTCAATATCATACTCCTTTCCTTCAGATGCCATTAGATGTGTACTGTTAGTTAGAACTGTTTCGATTTCAAAATTTTCGAAACGCAATCTACCAACACATGATAATGGAGGAGTTTGGGAGTCTTCTTCTGAAAATATTATTTGACCATTGAAGTAATTTATTAATAGAGAATAAATTCCGTGTTTTACCTGACTTTAAATTTGTTGGTTTTGGATTCCATTGCGGTACGTTACTCACAATGGCGCGAACTGCTTCTGCAGCTGCAACTCTTGTTTCCCAATTTGTAGATTTTAAATACGCAGCTGTACGAATCAATAAAGTATTTAGTTCATGGGGATGTAAACGTTGAACTTCTCCAAGTTGTTTGGCAGCTGCTGATCTGGTGACGGAGCAACTGCCACTCTCAAGCAACACGAAGAGTCTGTCTAGACGGCTGAAAATATAAAGGATCTCTTGTAAAGTTTTGTAAGTTCTAATGAATGATATAGTCTATTTAAATGCGTTTGGAAATAAAAATAATAAAAACTGCAATACTATTAATTGTTGGTGACAATTATTCTTTCTTTTTTACTGCATATTGCTTATCTTTATTAATGCGTTGATGTTATAAAATGTGGATTTACCATGAAAACTTTCATATCAAAGCTGATTAATATCTGATTATATTATACAGGTCTCATAATATAGTAAGAAATCAACCGGAATGTAGAATACTGCAGGAAAAGAATAAGAACTTCAAAATAAAGTATTATAGTTTCTTGTCAGGTAGATAAGAATAGCTCACGTATTAACAACATTTTAAACGAAATATGTATGTATATTCATTACACATTAAGTTTTTTTTTTTTGCGAAGTGATGTGAGAAAGATGTATGGCTGTAATTTTTAGTTTCTTTACTTTATACTTTAAATTTAATAAATAGGTACTTGAACAGAGTTTCACAAATTGTTAACATTCCCTTATTGACTTTCCCATTATTATTATCTTTTTAGGTTGAAAGTGGAATGCGCTGAAGTTTAATGAACGTGCAAAATATATTTACGTAAGTTCGTTACTTTATTTTAGGATATGAGGTCAGATAATCGCATAGCATGACATCCCTCTTTGATAAATTGGGAGAGATAAGTTTCAGTGAGATGTCACATGTCCTTTGATTTATATTTTCATGTCGGTTTATTTACTTGTAACGGAAGGAAGCAATGGTTAGACAAGTATGCAGTAGTTTTTTTTTCGATTTTGTACATTTCACAGCATTTTGCTATTTCTTGTCATTTATTGCATATGTCTTATGTTCTTTATTAAATCTTCTCAAAATGTTGTATAGTACACGCTTCATTACCTCTAATTCCTTCCCACTTTCATGAATACTGCGTCCACAATCTTTTTGCCCAATTATAAGACTGACTATCTGTTAATGGTATTATTATACATATCTCTAGTGCCGATTCTTACGCGAGTCTCAAATAAAATACTCCATAGTGTTTATTTGGACAAAAGTTCACGCAATTAGGCTGTATAGTGAGTCATTTTTTGAACGGGACACGTACCAAAAGTAGGCGTGATGCTAAATGTGATGTGTTGAGTAATTGTAAACAGAGGGAAGGTCTATGTATTAGTTAGTAGGTACGTGTTATTTCTGAGAATTAATTTCTCTTGTAATTGTAAAATTGGAATATAGTGACAAAATCAGACGAAAGATTGTAATTTGGTAACAGATATGTATAACACGCGTAGTAAAAGATCGAATATGTCAACAAGTTACGAATTAAACAAATATTATATCCGTATCTAACTATAAAGTAATTATTTCATATAAGCGATTAACACAAAATATTCACATCAAGGAAAGAAACAGATAAGAAAAAAGTAAAAGAAAAACATGATTACAGACGAGAAATAAGGAAAAAAACAATGCTCACTAGTCATAACCTTGACCATGATACCATGTCCTGTGACTTATTCTAGTTTTAGTATTAGTTTAGATCGAATTACATATATCTAGTCGTATATTACGCTACTTTTTTGTATAATATGTCAATATAATGTTTATATTTGTGATTTCACTTTAGTTTTAGTTAGAATATATAGAAAAACATAATCTCCTCTGCTAGGATAGCACCTGTTAGCATGTAGATGCCAAAATATTTCGCGAAAAGAATCCATCATTAAAAAGAAGCCGAGAGCGTTAATACTGCACAAAAAGAGAAGAAAACTATTACACTCCAAAATATAAAGCCGCCTTTTAAAAGGTAAAGAAAATTAGTATTATTTTCTAACGGGATCTCTGCTTTTTTTCTGCGCGATCATCATTTTACTGTTATAAAAAAATGCGAAGAGAGAAATGTGCCAGTTCTCTTCAGAATGAAATAGAATCATTAGCTCTAAATTCACAAAATGATACACCAGTGTATCGTCGTATCTAGTTACAAGAAAAAGGACCTAACGTTTTGACTACACATTTTTGCTTTACCTAATTATTTAGATTGAGTCAATGATTTTATACTAAAGGGTTCCCAGAGTGTTCTAGATTTTCCATTAGTTAATAATAGAAATCACGTTTTTTTTAAAGTTGGGCCCTTTTCATCAGAAAACTATATTTCTTTAATAATCCACAGCATATTATGGTCATGCTAAATACAGAAAATAAGATAATAAAACTGTAAGATAATAAACGGCAGTCAGCTTTGTCAGTAAACTACTAACAAATTAATTATTAAGCGATCGAGACACATACAGTAAACTATGTACATACCCAAAAGAAAACCTTATACGAAAAAAGGAAACATAATGGTGATACTTCGCTTCAAAAAATGCAACGCCAACCCATCAACGGACTTTCCAAAATTTATAAATAAGACTAGCTAGTTAGACCAATAACATCCCCAGCTTTCTATATATTTACGAAATGCCACGCTATCATAATTACAAATACCACGGGAAAAAATGATTATTACATATATTAAAAATTCCTGACAAATTAAAAAAACTTCATTGATAAAGCCAGACCACCAAAGAAATTATAAATAAAAATGGAACCTAATTAATAAGTACATTGATTATTAAAGATATGATCTGTTTAAAAAACGGAAGAAAATCAAATTTTACATCCACTTATGTAAAAATTGCTATACTATTCTATTTAAAAAAATCAAGTTATTCATGATTTTAAAGTTGGGAAATTACAGAACCCTATTTAATCACCCTGTAACATAAATGCAACAATTTTCTAATAAAAGATGTGCCCTCTTTCATGATTAAGCGAAAACTGAAAGCCGCATGTTACGAAGATATTTCCAAACACCGAAGACGTTTCAGATGTCATTTTTTTTTCTCGAAAAACGTCACGTAATTCGGAAACGGTACAATTTAGACTCAATGTAAGCTTAACAAAATGCCTTTTAAATTTAATAAGGAATCAAAACGTGCAATAATATATAGGGTGTTCCATTTAAAATAATAAAGTTAGTATCTACTTACAGTAGAACCGGAAGTCCGCCATTACTGATACTAATTTTAAAATGTGTAGAATTTGATTCAAGGGAACATTTATTTGAAAAATTAATAATAAATCGACTATGGACCGTTGCATCTTAGGCTGAACACTCTGTATATACTGCCACGTCCAAGATCAATTATGGAACCATTCATTTCGTCAGTAATAGTTCAATTAATTGCGGAAGATTACGAAGAATCGTATATTAAAAATAGTACTACCCACAACAAATTGTAATAATTAAAATAGCAAAAAAAAAATCAAACTAAAGATTTTCTTTTGATCTAACACTCATTAAAAACGCAAACAAAATCCACACTAAATTATATAAGATATGTAATTGATTCGGCCGCTATATACACCGTGTCCGTAAATGTTTGAAGCTGACGTCTGTCAAGATGTATGCAATATCTGTGCTTAAAGTTTACCACCCTGAGAATTTCAGTTGGTTTATTCCTCTATGGCCATAGTCGCGCGTCTGTAATTTCGTTGGGTTTGTTTTTTTGTCATTGCAATGGTTTCATAGTTGTAATTTTTTATAATTATTAATTTTAATTAGCAATAAGCGTTTGCAAAAGGAAGCATATTGTGTTTGATTTTAAGAAACAATTTTAATAATTATACTGAAAGTAACTACCGCGTGCGACGCTAATGTTAATTCTTGCGATCGAAATCAGATGTAGTGTGACAAACTTAACCAAAAATTTGACAGTAGCTGTCAGCTTCAAACATTTACGGGCACCCGATAAATTATCGTTCAATTGTACCAACGTTTTTAAGAAAAGAAAAAAAAAACAATTCCTGGGTATGCTAACCGTCTCATAAATCCACTATCTCCAATAGATAATTAACCTTAATGGTTACTCGGTAAGTTTAATTAATTAAATGTTAGATAGATAAACTTAAAAAAAAACATACACAAATCTTGCTGTAAACTATATAGCTTAATTGTATGTAAAAAATCTGCCTAAAAAATGAATAAATTATATATTTCAATCATATGACATTATGATTTTCCAGAACACTCTTTACCAAATTAAAATCCACCATGCAAGTACTAAAACAATTCAATATTTGTAAAATACATATCATGAAAAGATTGGAATGCAGCACATATAGGACAAAGTAAGCAATATCTACGTGACAGTACCATATAACAGAAATTGTAATAATGAGACTATTGACACAAAAAAGCAGCAATCAGATTTCAAAGAAAATTTAGCTTTACATTTCTTTTTCACACGTTAGCAATGGTGTTTCAGTTGAAGTCGATATGCAGCTGTCATTCCACCTTTTTAACGGGCTTTCCAAGGCCCTCCTTCCTTCTGCTCTTGTAATCTTTATCATTCTATTTCCATCTGCTCTTTGTACGTCTTCATTCCATACTCTTCTTCTTCATCTGGCGAATCTGACAACGTTTCCAATTCCATATTCCTCTATGTCCTCATTCCTAATTTTATCCGTTCTTTTTCTGCCCAGTATTGTTCTCAGAGTGTTCATCTCTGTTGTCCGCATCAGTTTGTTTTTATATAGGCATGGGTTTTCGCCGTATACGTCATCATTGGACTCAGTATTGTTTTCTATATCAGCGAGAGGCATCAGAGGGAAGCCACGCAACAGAGTGGCTTCCCTATAGATTTTTCGGTCACTCGACATTTCCACCACCACTCGTTCTATCACTTTGTTACATATTTCTAGTTTGCATCTTACAGGCTCCTTTGAGACGACCAACGATTTTGTCTTTTCTGTGGATATCTGCAGGTTATATCTTTCAACCGCTTTTGTAAACTGATTAAGTTTTGCATTTAAAAATAATGAATGGGCAAAACCAGTGTATGTATGTATGTATAATTATGTACTTCATTGGAGGGTAAGGTGTCTAACTCTCTTCTATCCTTTGAAATATTTGTAAAATAATTTCTAATATGTTTATTGAAATGTAAAACTGCGCATTTGTCCGTACTATGTTCAAACCAACAAGGTAATTTGTTATTTAACTTTGTCAATAACTAACAATATCATAGGTAAGAGATTTATATAATTTAAGTTACATATCAACGTGTTAATGTGCGATGTGTAAATCTTGTTTTGATTAACAGACATGATTGATGGATTATTATTTTTTTATTTGTGGTAGATCCACCTGAAGCGAGTTCCTATGGCTTAGAGATGTAAACATCTTAAGTCACAGAACACTTTCGTCTTCCATAAATAATATGAAAGCGTTACCAGAATAGAGAGCAAAAGTAGAAATTTATGAATGCACATAACGTATTAGGATATTCAGATATATGAGATTATTATTGTAACATTTATTAATAAAATGCGGAATATAATTATGATAATTTGCGTCATGAGTGTGCATTAAATGTGTGTGTTATCAGTAAACATTAAAATTGACAATACTTTATATACTATAGAATAGCATTTCACTGTATCCGACTAAATTGTATATAACAATATTTCCGTAAACATTGTTTGAACTAAAAATTATCTAATCATGAAAAGATAATATAGTGTATTATAAGTACTGCATCACGTTGTAATATGAACTGTTATCTCACTTAAAAACTAGCTTAATCTTCATGAATACAATAAATTCCAATATAAACATCCTCTTGAAGTGAATTGTATCAAGTAAGCTCCTGTACAAAATTACCGCATCAGAAAAATGTCTCCTCATTATTATTTCTTTTAATCATACTTTTTAACAAATTAAAACTGTATTAAAGAAAAAAACTAAATCTATATTCTCTGGCGAGCAGTGATACAATAACTGGTCTTCTAGAGTACAACCTTCCTTCATCCAATCTTCTTCTCTTGACTTGTGAATTTGTGCAGTAATTGCAGCATTTGCAGCTCATCTTTTGCATAGACATTTGGGATTCTACAGTAATTTCGAAGTTTACATTTAGCCGTCTAACTAAATAATGATTCGTTAACTCCTAAGAAGATCATTAAATATCGCTGGCTACTTCTGTTATCACTTTTTCTCTTGAGTTAAGTGGAAAATCCCTTTCTTCTATTCTAACTGCACCGGATAAAACCATTCTCAATTAATGAAATAAAATGAAGTTAGGCATTTATTAAACAGCATTATAATGCAACGCTCAAACTACATAAAAATGTTTAAGGATTTAAAACTGCGAAAAATTACAAATAGTAAACACAAATTTTCCTGATACATTAGTTTATGTACATTGCATACAATAGTTTATATTTTGAATTAAGACAATAACAATTATAATGCTAAGACGCCATTCAGTATGTTCATTATGTTATCGATGATATACATAAACTCGGGAATGTGTAGTTTAATTAAGTAATGCGGACATTATCTAAAAGGACCTGGTAAAGCGTGAAAGCTGTCCTATTTCGAATATTATCTGAGCAATGTGCACATTATGTATAGATATAAAAGACAGATTACCGGTTGAATGCTGGCTTAATGTGGAAAATATAACAAAATATGATGATTTATTGTTTAATTTGCTTTTATTACATTATAATAAAGTGTTACAAAATGAAAGGACATATGAAAAGAAAAAAACAAAATGGGTAAGAAATTATTTATTTTTATAAGTTAAGAAATGATCACACTTTGAGTTGTATAGCATTTTACTTTTTCGAGCGGCACCCCCATTTGTAACATACATATTTTGATTTTCACATTTTTTAAAACCGTGACTTGAATCAAGAGTCTATTTTGTTGCAGTATGACGTAAAGATATTTCCATATTAGGAACATCTTTTTTTGTAAGAAATTTTTCTCGACAAATCCTAAATTAAAATCTGGTATATAATGCCTGTTTTAACGCCCAGTTTATAAAATCCAGCGCCGTTTTACTACGCACCATTGCCAAAATTGAATGAATAGCTTCTATTGTCAAACTTTCAATGGCTTCGTCTCTTACTTTATCTCGGTCAAAATGGTTACTGCAGATTCAACACAGTAGCTTCTTACCAAAATATTTGTCTTCAAGTTCTGTTTTGCATATGATATGAATAAACTTGTTATATTTAAAACAGGTGTATGATTTTGACGATTGTTTGGAACACACAATACAAATGGAACATTATTTTGCATGAGAGACTTCGTAACTGATAGGTTTTATTATGATAGAAGAGAAATTTAAACTTTCTATTAAGTTTAGAATAATTCTTCTACATGAACAAACAACTTCACTTTTTTTTTAATCTAATAAAGGTTTTTGCAACCTTGTAAAGTCTCAGAATGATTCTTTCTTTTTTTGAAGTTTTTATTCGTTCCACTAAAGAATAGTATTTTTCTTCTGACAACAAAAACACTGTTATATTGTAAATCTTTACTTAGAAGACTTGCATTAACTTTATCTTTCATATTTTCCTGCGAAACATTAGTTCCTTGTATTGTCACGAGTAAAAACGAATTGGATAATGTGATTTCGCAGGTTGTACATACGTAGTTTTTGACAGACGTGAACTAACTCTTAGAAACCAAATTTGATTTTATGACAGCTAAAAGCTCCACCTTTGTAAGAGGCTGGAAGAAGAGGTCACACAAAGGTGATATAAAATAAAATATTCAAAACGTGATCTTCTAGGAAGACAAGAATCCATTCAAGAATCTTATTTTTAGGAATTTATTTTGTTAGTTTACCAAATTCTAGAAACAGGCAATATATTTTAAATGAACGTGTTTATAACTTTAGTTTTAAGAAAAGACTACTCTTTATTTTAGTACAGTATAGGAATTACCAATCACTTTATATTGTATATTTCAGTCACTATTAATATATTAATAGAATCTTTAGAATAAAGTGATAGCAATTTAAATGTTTTAAATGCAGATCTTTAGAATTACTTTAATATACGTACACTATCGTCCATAAGTATTTAACCACCTATTTGTTTTTTTTAATCTTCGTTATGAAGTACCTATTACAAATAATGAAAGTAGATACAAAGAACATTTACATGTAAACACATTATTGGTAGGTGGTAATATAGTCCAATTAGTAATTATATTTTATAACCTAAGGTGTCGTTATATCATATCATTGGAGTTTGAAATTTACTGTTGTTGAAAAGACATAAAATCGAATTGTTACCTGAGGGTTTTGACATTTATTAGTTATTTGTATTAATACGGCGAAAAATAAATAGCTGTCCACAGAGATGCGCCCTTTGATTGTTAGTTATTATGCTGGCAAAAGCAACCGACAAATTCTATGCAAATTGAACATTAGTAGGCAAATTTATTCACGTTGTAGTCCACACCACATGAATAAATTTGCAAGTAGTGATAGTTTTTCCAACAAAAACAAGTAGGCAATCGCAAAGAACGACGTCAGCAAAAGATCGTCAAACAGTCTACAGTGAAACAAGCCTTACGTAAAGCTAGATTCCATCGACAAATAGCGGCAAGAAAACTTTTAGACCGGAAGAATTGGACTATCGAAGATTGGGAAAAGGTGTTGTAGAGCGATGAGTCCAAGTTCGAACTTTATGGCTCACGCAGATTGGTATTTGTTCGAAGATCGACAGAAGAATGAGTGCGAGACCAGTACATTGTACCGACCGTCAAACACAGAGAAAGCTCAGTGATGATTTGAAGTAGTTTTGGAGGCACTTCTGTCGGAGATATCGTAAAAATTGGCGGTATTCTGAGAAAGGAAGGGTATAGAAATATTTTAGAAAATCATGTACTGTTATCAAGATTGCGACTGGTCGGTGAAAACTTCACATTTCAGCACGACAATGACCCGGAACATACAGGTAAGATATGCCATGATTACTCGAAAAAAGAAGAGTGCAGCTTTACAATAATGAAATGCTACCACCCTCTCAATCTCCCGATCATAATCTGATTGAATTATTATGGGATGAATTGTATCAAAAGGTAAAAAGCGCCACTTCCAACATCTGCTGTCGTATTGTAGACCCACCCACAGGAAGAATAGAGGAAGATATCTGTAGAAAAACCCTCACAAAATTAAATGCTAGAATGCTTCGATTATATGGGCTACCTTCACGAAGCGAAAGTTATTAAATATTGATTTTAGCAGTAAGTATGATTATTAAACACACTATAATGTATAAAAATCTTGAAAACACGATGATTGCCCATTTCGTTCAAGTTTTTCCCATTTTAACGAACGGCCATTTGCTAAAGTACCTATTAACTAGACATTGTCCAAAATAATATAATTTCATAGAAAGTTTCTCACTCTAACAGGTTTGCAGATATATAAAAGGAATGGTAAGCGTGTGTGATGTTGAGCTCGTATCCGTTTTGATATATTCCAATCAAAGTAAAATATAAAAGCACCCCATTGAAATTTCAATTTGAAAATAAGAATTTTTTAAACTTGTTTACCGTTAATACCAGTCAATATTATTTAAACATCAGTGCATGTTAATAGTTATTATATCAGAATACAAACACATCAATCTTCGAAAAACTGTTCAGTCTTAAATAGATCGTTGCTTCTGTAACCACAACAAGTATGTACCGTAATGTATAAAAAGCTAATGCTAATGTTTGTATTGAATATTCATATCGTGAACATGTCATATGAAATACGGTTGCAGTAATTATAGTCTCCAAAATAATCGATTTGATTAGCGTTAATGGTTCGGCGTATACGAAGTGACGTTTAATATGTTTTTTATTGATTGCCATATTTTTAGATATCTGTAAAAAATATAAAAATGCTGACAAATGCAATACAAATACAATTTGTCATTTACAATAAAACAAAATGATACCGTCAAACGACAGTATAGTATGTCGTAATAACTGAAAACAATGAAATATGTATCAATGTTTATTATGGAAAATAAATAAAGATTATCTTTTCCTCTTACCGAGTTATAAACATTTAAGAAGTTTGTAAATTACGCAAGAAATTCCATATCACAAGTTTATAGAATTGCCACGTAAAATTAAAAAAATTCCTATAATAAGTGTTTATGGGTTATTATTGGAAATCACTCTGCAAATGAGTGCAATGAGAATACATCAAGCATTAGAAGCGGACGACGTGGTTTCGACCTTCCAGGTCTCCTCAGCGCAACTACGAATGCAATATCTAATTGCATAGCCCTTCACACCACAACTTTAATTGTATAATACCTCCGACAATGGACTAATTGGAACCTAATATCCTCTAGTAGGCAGGGTGGGAAGTAGTACACCGCAGGGCACTACACAATACAAGTCGATACAGCAGATACAGAGCTACCTCGGACAATTCATGGATTGTCATTCCCACTAGATGTCTCGATCTACTAAGCAGTCAGTGGTGAATTCCATATACGGCTTACCATGACGTAACATGAAAACGTCGAGAAATGCCACACTATAAAAACTAAAAAAATCTGCTGTAGCGACTTGTGCTGTGTAGTGACCTGCGGTTTGCTACTTCCCACCCTGTCCACTAGAGGGTATTGGGTTGGAATTAGTCCATTGTCGTATTATACAATTTAAGTCGGGTTTAAACGGGTCGATGGCCGCAGTGGTTAGGCGGCTGACTATCGTTGCGAGAGGACGATAGGCGCCGGGGTTCAATTCTCTGGAGGGACGGTGACATTTTTTCAGAGAGTTTAATCCTGGATCGACTTGCCATTCGCTGTTGGGAGCAAAGTGATTAACAGCGCGGCATTACAAAAGGCGATACAGGCTGTCACAAAGCCAATTGAACACAACATACACACACAAAACTACAAGAGTTGCAGTTGTCTGGCTATCAGACAAGCGATACAGCTTACGGAGTCACTACAACTAAGCACCCACCACATTAAAAAAAAAAGTTGTGATGTGCAGGGCGATGAAAAGATTTTGCATTCATAGTTGCGTTGACGAGACTTGGAAGGTCGAAACCATGTGGTTTGCTTCTAATGCTTGATCTATTTTCATTGCACTGATTCGCAGGGTGATTTATTTGGATTTTATATTGTAGAATTTCTGGACGTTTTCATATCTCCTAAAGACTTATTGGATAAATTTCAATCTCACAACGCTAACATACTGAATGTCTATAGTATATATCAATATAAACAGAATTTATAATTAGTTTGAACGAAGGTAAATGGGAAAACACTAGTAATAGTTTGAATAAATCAGTCTGTATCATAAATTTCAATTTCATAAATTTTTCAGCAATCAATCGCAGGTTAATGACTAGAAGACTTGACAGAATATTCAAAAATTCAATGAAAGACCTGTTATGTACTTCTCATCGCAATAGCGCCAGAAGAGAGCAGAAATCATCAGACACACAGTACTGTGAGAATGTAGTTAAATTTTGTGTAGTCAATGTATTACGTTTCTTTTTTTCCAAATAAATAATCAAGTTTCAAATCAACAATGTCAACTATTATACAGTCCACTTATCAACAAACTCACTAACATTTTATGGTCCAAGCGAACCGGATTTTCGTACAAAAGAAGAAAATCACCACGTGCATCACAACATAACCTCACAAAAAACATCACATTTGAAGAAAAAGAAATCCATCATAACGAGCAGTAAGTCAATCTTGTCCTTTTATACTCATTTACTTTCCATTTTCCTACTTAAAACAACATTTCCAATTGCATTTGCGCATTTAAAAAATAGTATTCAAAATGCCAGAAACACAAAATCAAGATGAAACAAATCAAATACATTTATTAAAGAAAAATAGGGGTCAAATAAAAGCAAAATTGACGCGTTTTAAGAACTTTGTGGCAGCATTGCAAGACGACAAAACTAAGTTAGATCAATTATACATAAGGAAACAAAATATTGAAGAATATTACAAAGAATTCGACAAAATTCAAACACAAATAGAAAACATAGATTTCGAAGAAGAAAATTCAAATGAAAGGGAATTATTCGACGATTTATACTTTGAAACTATCTCAAACGCCAACAAAATACTACAAAACATTGGTTCGCAGCAATCGTCTCAAGATACAACGAAAAATGAAATACAAACACAATTTAAACTACCACCAATAAACATACACACATTTGACGGTACGACTGAGCAATGGCTACCATTCTTCAATTCATTCAACTCATTAATACACTCTAATTTAAAATTAGATGACTACCAGAAATTACATTACCTAAAATCTTCACTAAAAGGTTCAGCTCTAAACGCAGTAGATTCATTAGAATTAACGTCAGCCAATTACACAGTGGCGTACGAATATTTACAAAAAAGGTACCATTCGACACGACTAATAGTCGATTCGCATATAAAAGCTATTTTGGATTTGCCTACAATAACAAAAGATGCACCAAATGCCACAAGAGAGTTATTAGATGGTTATCTGAAACACATAGGAGCACTAAAATTCCTAAATATGCCAACTGATGAATGGGATGTTCTGTTAATTAATATTTTAGTTCGCAAATTCGATTATAACACACGAAGAGAATGGGAAAATAAACTAGAAAATGATAAATTACCGTCAATACATCAATTAACAGAATTTCTGAGCAACAGATGTAGAATTCTAGAATCGATGAAATCAGATAAACAAAAAACGATTAATAAAATATCTAGTCAACACAATTCACGTCAAGTCCATGTCGCAGCCAACAACGTAAACAATTATATCAAGAAATGTTCATTTTGTAAGAAAGATCATTTGATTTATTATTGTGAAGAATTTCTTCAATTACCTTGTAACAAACGACTCGACGAAGTCAACAAGCTAAAATTATGTGCCAACTGTCTAAAATCTAATCACAAATTGAAAGATTGTCAGAGTAGCACATGTAAGAAATGTCAACAGAAACACAATACATTACTTCACGCTGATTCTAACACACAACAGTTATCCAATGCAACAGTTTCTAACTATGCAACTCAAAACTCACAAGTAGTTCTTTCAACAGTTGAAGTAGATGTTGTGAATGAGTATGATAATGCAATACATCAATGTCGAGCACTTCTAGATCCGGGATCTCAGTCCAATTTCATCACAGAGTCTATATGCAAAAAACTAAAATTAAAACTACAACCTATAACAGCACCTGTTATTGGCATAGGTAATGCAACCTTAAACATCACACATTCAACAAAGATCAAAATACAATCACGATACAATTCATTTAAAACGAGCATATCGTGTCTAGTTTTACCAAAGATTACAGGCAAGATACCTATTCACACGATAAATATCTCAGGGGTATACTTTCCGCAAAACATAGTTCTCGCAGATCCAAACTACAATATATCTAAAGACATTGATGTCGGCGCAGAATTATTTTGGAAAATCCTACACATGCAACAGATCAAATCAATCACCCATCCTACATTACAAAAAACTTCATTTGGATGGATTGTCGCTGGTCACTTGAATGAACCCATCAAAAATCAAGTAATTTGCAACTTATCGATCGACAAATTGGACAACCAGATACAAAAATTCTGGAACATTGAAGAAATTGATCAATGCCAACCATTGACGCAAGAAGAGAAGAAAGTTGAACAACATTTTCTAAATACTCATGAAAGAACAAAAGAAGGAAGATTTGTTGTTAGACTTCCATTTAAAGAAAATGCACTAGAAATTGGAGAATCCAAAGAAATAGCAACTAAGAAATTGCATTTAACAGAAAGGAACCTCCGCAAGAATGAGGACATAAAGCAAAGATATACAAATTTTATGAATGAATATATTGAATTAGGCCACATGAAACTAGATACAGAAATGAAAGATGAAATCAACAAGCATTATTATCTACCACATCTATGTGTGATAAAAGAGTCAAGCATAAGCACAAAGCTAAGAGTTGTGTTTAATGGTTCCAGCAAAAGCTCAAATGGTATTTCTCTGAATGATAAATTATGCGTAGGTCCAACTGTACAACAAAGCCTAACATCAATTGTTACTAGATTCAGAACACACGAATATGCTATGACTGCAGACATCACAAAAATGTATCGACAAATTCTAGTTCATCCAAAAGATCAAGAGTATCAAAAAATTCTATGGCGAAATAATGAAGACGAAACTATTCAAGCATATAAATTACAAACAGTGACATATGGAACGTCATCAGCTCCCTATTTGGCAACCAGATGTCTAAAACAATTAGGCATCGATCATACAACAGAATTTCCGATTGAATCACTAATAGTTCAAAGAGATTTTTATGTTGATGACCTCTTAACGGGAACCAACGTAAGAGATAAAGCAATTCAACTTCGGAAAAACATGACAAATTTATTACGACTAGGAGGATTCGAGTTATCAAAATGGGCATCTAACGATTCAGCAATACTAATAGATTTAAATACGACAGCAGATAACATCATACAAATTGATAAAGACCAAACCATCAAGACACTAGGTTTAGCATGGAATTCGAAGAATGACACATTTCAATTCAGCATACATATCGATCACTCTTTGACGGTTACTAAACGATATATTTTGTCAACAATATCAAAATTGTTCGACCCATTAGGTCTTGTAAGCCCAATCATCACCAATGCAAAGTTGATAATGCAAAGACTTTGGGAATTGCATGTATCATGGGATGATCCTGTCAATGCAGAAATACTATCAGCATGGACAAATTTCAAAGATCATTTAAACGATCTAGATCAGTTATCAGTAGACAGACTAATTGTTAATCATAAAAATTTAGCCGCACTAGAAATTCACGGATTTTCGGATGCCTCTGAAAAAGCTTATGGTGCATGCGTCTATTTAAGAACGATAAACGCTAACAACCAGTATACATGTCAATTGGTAGTATCTAAATCAAGATTAGCACCCTTAAAAAAGATTACACTGCCAAGACTAGAATTATTGCAGCTGCATTATTAAGCTCACTAATGAAACAAGTAATAATAGATTTACAATTGGTTATTAAAAGGTTTATTTATGGACCGATTCAACAATTACATTAGCCTGGATAAAGTCAAATTCGCGAACCTGGAAAACATTTGTAGCTAACAGAGTTAGTAGAATCCACGATAACACAAATCCTCAAGACTGGCATCACGTCGAAAGCAAGGATAACCCAGCTGACTTGATAACCAGAGGACGGCAACCGATGCAATTAAAGTCTTCAACATTATGGTGGCACGGTCCCAGTTGGTTACAAGTTGAGCGTTCTTATTGGCCTTCTACCAACGCACAAATACAAAACGAAGAAGTGCCTGAAAGAAGGAAAGAAGTATTGATTCTAATAACACAGACTACTTACCTTGATAACCAATGGATATTTACCAGATTTTCTACGTTGGATAAACTAGTAAGAGTAACAGCTTATATATTACGATTCTTCAATAATACGCGAAAGAACAAATTCACGGGATTGCTTACCTGTAAAGAAACACATAATGCATTCACAAGATTGATAATATTGGCACAAAGAGAGTTTTCTGATGATATAGAACACCTTAAACGCTATCATCGGTTAAAAACTACAAGCAAGCTATTGAGCCTGAATCCATTTTTGGACGAAAACAATGTCTTACGCGTAGGAGGAAGACTAAGACATGCGCAAATTGCCTACAATAAAAAATACCCGATTTTGCTTCCAAACAAACATCCGTTAACAACACTTATAATCAAAAACCAACATATTATGCAACTTCATGCAGGTGTGACAGGAACACTAGCAGCCGTAAGAAACAAATTCTGGCCCATAGCGGGAAAAAACTTGACCAAAAAGATCATTCGCAACTGTATAACATGTTATAGAACGAAACCATCTGAATCTATTCAACAGTTAGGTGATTTACCAGATAATAGAATCAAACCCTCGAAACCATTCACAAACACCGGAGTAGATTATTGTGGCCCAATATATATAAAGGAAGGTTTCGGTAGAAGTAAACGTTTACGGAAAACATATATAGCAATATTCGTATGTTTTGCATCCAAAGCAGTTCACATAGAATTAGCAAATGATTTAACAACAGAATCATTCATCGCCGTACTGAAGAGATTTATCGCTAGACGAGGTAAAGTTCTAAACATATATTCTGACAACGCAACAAATTTTATTGGCGCAAAAAATCAACTAGCCGAATTACCACAACTATTTGCAAATACCAAACACAAAGAAAGGATCAACCACATGTTGCTACCTCATAACATCAGTTTCCATTATATACCCCCAAGATCGCCAAACTTCGGAGGTTTATGGGAATCTTCAGTAAAATCTTGCAAACATCATTTTCTAAGAGTTACTAAAAATCAACCCATGACCGTTGATGAAGCAAACACTTTAATAACACAAATTGAAAGTATTCTAAATTCAAGACCATTGTCGCCCCTGTCACAAGATCCTAATGACCTTTCGCCTCTCACTCCCGCTCACTTCCTAATAGGAGACTCGCTAGTCAGCAATCTTGATCCAGACTACAAGGATGTACCTATGAATAGACTCACAAGAAGGCAACTCGTTCAGCAGATGTACCAACATTTTTGGAAACGTTGGCATTCTGAATATTTGTCAACATTGCAAGAACGGAATAAGTGGAAAGTGCCACAGACCAACCTTAAAATAGATGATTTAGTATTGTTAAAAGAAGATAACGTTCCACCGCTCAGATGGATCCTCGGACGAATCATAGAAGTACATGTAGGGCAAGACTATCTCGTGAGAGTAGTTACCGTTAAAACAAGTGACGGAGTGTTCAAGCGAAGTGTGAATAAACTGTGTCTGTTACCTGCAGAACAGAAATAGCTTGTAACAAATATTTTATATTCTAAAACACTTACCTGTATTTACCATTGTATATTTATGTTTATATTGAACGTTACGCCGTTCAAGGCGAGGGAATATGTTATGTACTTCTCATCGCAATAGCGCCAGAAGAGAGCAGAAATCATCAGACACACAGTACTGTGAGAATGTAGTTAAATTTTGTGTAGTCAATGTATTACGTTTCTTTTTTTCCAAATAAATAATCAAGTTTCAAATCAACAATGTCAACTATTATACAGTCCACTTATCAACAAACTCACTAACAAGACCTAAAGAATATTAAAGTATCCTTTTGTATCATCTATCAACAGTAGATTGAATTCTCTCCAAAAAATTGAAAATTGTAAATTGATTTCTTCAGCAGTATATGATGTTATTGAATGTTCTTAAGCAGACAAAAAATGTGAATTAATAACTGTTTATAATACCGCTTTTTAAAATTTTTCTACAATATATGTCCATTACCTACATGCAGCACCATTGTAAATATATGTTATGTCTAATAGAATTTTTTATAATTTTGCTTATTTCCAAGTCTGCCCCAACCTTTTAATCATATATCTATACTTTTAAAACAGTCCATTGTTTTAGAGCTTTTAGGATAAGAAAAAAACTGTTTAAGAATCTTACTACTTTTTTATCGGTTTAAATAAATATTAAATACAATTAATTTTTGTTCTACTTATTACGAGGTATTAAAAAGTATGCTTCGAATTTTGAGCGAGGATAATATAGTACAAAATATGCATAAACGTTTATGTACATACAACTATGTAATTTCTGAAAAAGTCCAATGAATCTTGGATAGTTCTTCCCCCATTTTCACATGGAATTTCCAACATAAAGATTAACTATGTAAACAGTCATGTAATGAAGTAGCAGAATGTAGTTTTTTTTTCAAGATTCAATGATAGTCATGTTTTCCTTATAGTGATGCTAGATAACCTTTAGGACATTAAGTACTGAGTTATCGTTTATAAAACACTAATTACTATAATTATTACAAATACATATTCATTCGTTCAATTACGATAGTGTAATGTATCAAGATATATAATTTATATCTAATAAATATATCTAAAATAGTTTCAAGTTCGATAACTTTTCTAAAAGCATATCCATCATGTTATGTTACAGTTCTCTTATTTAGGTTGATGTTCAATATATTTTCTGTCGAATGTAATATAAGACGCCTCACTGATTATGAAAATGTCATACATATATGTAGATAGATTATTTGGGGTATTGCAGAGTCCCATTAATATATACTTTGTTTTTTCTCAAAAAAAAGAGAAAAATACTCGTCGCACGAATAAAAAATTATGATACAAAATTGACAGGGTTTTGATTAAATTTTAATTAACTTTATCAGTTGCTTACTAGATACAATAGATAATACTGTAATTCTTCTGAATCGACGTTTTCTAGTAGTTGAAACTCAACTGTGCGAGTGTAAGTGTTTAGTTCCAATATCGTCGAAAAATAAAGTACATATATGAAAAAATAGAATTTTAACACATAGTGACTTGAGATGCAAACGCAAATAACTTTCAACATCACAGGTTAGAATATAGGTAGTGCATAGTGCGCAAATATAATATTATAATGCAATTCTAAACCAAAATATAGGCATATCCAACTAATTTTCAAAGAATCATACAAGCTGTGATGATAACATAAGTAACAAAAAAGTAAGAGACACTAAATAAATGATATACCTACAAATAAAGATATTGAATTAGCATTTAACCAGGACATAATTCTTTCCAATTTGTATTACAGAAAAGAACGAGCACTAACCAGAGAGGTAAGTCTTTAAGGATATTTCTCTGGCATACGTATACTTACATGTCCATGGTTATTCACAGCACAATTGCGTACAGCAATTCGAAAGTTGACTTTCTGTACACCAATAACATTATGCTAAGTGAAATTGTATCAACAAAAAATGTCAAAGTTTAAAATAGGACAGAATGGATGATAAACAAACGTGACAGGAAAAATAATCCGTTATAGGAAACTTTTTCCCGAATGAGGGTAGAAAGCTGCGACGATAACTTGACTAGAGAGAAAAAAAAAACTATATTAGACGAAGGTCACAGTAACTCGACGTATCGAGTACACCAAAAGCGAAAATCTTCTGACATCTTCGAAATAATGTCGAGTTTTATAAGATAGAGGACGGTATCAGATAAGTTGGAAGGGATGAATAAAGCAGGGTTTGTAACACAGGCTCCACCTGGCGCATATATGATATTTCTCATCCCCAGACTTTTTTACTTTTATTATTTTTCAGATTAATGTAAAACGTCTATATATATCTATTTAAACACCATTTCGATTCGAAAATAAGTATGTAAGTATAGATATCGGCTATCATAAGTTCTGATGCCCGGCATTGAGTTCCGACAAAATGTCGTAGCAAGCTTAGTATTCATGTATAAGATAAGGGCCTTTGCGAAATTGCAGGCTAGCAACACGTCCATCGCTCGTATTTTTTATTTTGCAACCAGGATGTGCCATTCCAAAATTATAAAACTAACATTTCATATAATTTGTGACCCACAAAATATGAGTGTTGGCAATAAAAATATTTTAGAAGAAATTTCGTTGCCAACATTCTAAGAATGTTAGCAAAAAAGATACAGATTGCCATGCTACATTTAGGGTAATAAAAAATTTGGAAAAAGATGCAGCTAATAGAGGTTAAAGTTGTATAGGTATCTTTCTAAATTCTCGACTATTATGAAAGGTAATTTTATTGATAATCATAGAATATTGTATACCTGCAGATAGCTATCAATTGAATGTTTACAAAATAATTAAAGTAATTCAATTTCTTCTATAGTTCTATTGAAAAAAAGTTACAAAGATATCGAGATTCTCTCTAAATTATATCTAATTTCAATAAAAATTGAAATATGCTTTGAATACTTTTCAGAAAAAGCAAGCAACAGAAAAAAATATGATTATGCGCGAGATGGGCGCGGCGATTACTCATAATGGAACAAAAACAACGTCGTGCGGATGTTTCAATCGAGTGCATGGCGAAGTTTCACAGAGTTTTTGCGTCGATTCATAACCATCGATGAAACACGGGTCCATCACTTCATACCCGAGACCAAGGAACAGTCAGAACAATGAACTGAAAGGGGGGAATCGGGTCCAAAGAAGGCGGACACTTCCATCTGCCGGTAAGGTCATGGAATCAGTTTTCTGGGATGCGCGTGTGATAATTTTCGTTGATTATCTTCAGGAGGGAAAACAATCACCGGCAAATATTATGCAAACTTATTGCAGCGTTTGAGTGATGAAATCAAGAAAAAACGGCTGCATTTGACAAAACAAGACACAGTTGTTTCATCAAGACAATGTACCAGTTCACACGTGCATTATCGCGATGGCCAAAATCAATGAATTAAAGCTCAAATTGCTACCTCAGGCATCTTTTCGCCAAATTTAGCCCCCTTGGATTATTTTCTGTTTTCAAACTTGAAAAAAATGGCTTGGTGGTAAAAGATTTGCTAACAATGAAGAGATGGAGTCTGCGGAAAGAGTATGTAAAGAAATAAAGGTACTTTTCTAATTTTTTTTTTGTGCTTTCTGTGTTAGGTCGGGTACTTCTGGGACTACTCTCCTTGTATTGAAAATGATCCAGCACTACATTATTATTATATTTCTTAATTATTTATGATTTCTATTTTTAATATTCTACTTAAAGTATGTTGTATTTGATCTTAACACTAGCTCAAGTTTTACGTGCATTATCTAAGTTAAGCATGAACTCTAATGCCTAGGTTGGATGTGTACAACAAGAAAGCGTCATAAATTTTGAACTTATATTTTGTAAGTTTGGCGTACAACTTTATTTCGAGACACCCGATATATTTCAGAATGTACTCCTAGAACAGGTTCTAATATAATTTCTAGGAGATATCTAAACGTTGGCCAATCTCATAATTTGATAGATTTGTATTGATACCTTTACCTAAATGTCAAATTTTCCTAATTTCGACATGTTACGAGCGCATCAAGATTTTTTCACACTTACTCACTATTCCGTTGTAAGTGACAATTAAATGTAACACAATGATATTGAAATTCTGTTACTTAGATACAGGTAGTTATTGGTAAAATCCCTCTCTGTTTACGTCAATTCATTTGTTTTTTGCTACCGTATTGTAAAATTTGTAAGTATGGAATTTACAATTGTCGATATTACATACATAAAAAAGTATAAATTTCACATGAGTCATTTTAATGTCTCAGATAGTTTAAAGATCAGAGTTCAAAAGACAATAAATCTTTATAATACTTTCTACGTGAATTAAAATAGGAGTATTAAGTCATATGCTTTAATTTCTGTACTGAATGTAGTTCACCAATGTAGCAGAAGAATGCAGGCATTTTTTCATATAAACGCAAAATTTTGATGCGTGCAAGAAATTTTCTATCACTATTTTATAACGTAAGAACCCAAAAATTAATTTATTTTAAATGCTCGTAATTGCTTTCCTATAAACGACAAATTTTTTTATTGACTATATTCAAGCTGTAAGCAATCATAAATGTAAAACTTCAAGCTGTGTGTGTGTCTACATCGCTGTTAAAAATTAGATCATCATCTATAGAAAGGAAGTATTCAATTGTGAAATATTTCTGTATAAACTATTACTTCACTGACAATTACGACATTAATACTACAGTAGTTTCTATAGATGTTATAATTTTAACTATGTAGTTATAAAAAATTTAGTTGTTGCACTTGTTTATTTAATAGAATGTATAATTAATATGAGTAATATGAATCACACGTCCAAGAACACCATATGTTAATGCTAATTGTGAATGTTAATTTTGTTTTGATCTTTGTATGTTCTATTTTTATCATTTAAATTATAGATATGAACAAGATTAAATACGTATTAAATTCTAGTTTACGTCACTAGATGACCATAAAAAATATAACACATTAATATACGTGTACCCATCACTATACATATCTTTGTTTATTATTTTTTTTAAGCGCAAATTCAGTATTTTAGAGGTTGACCGCTACCGCAAAATCGACCTCTGTTTATTTTCTTAATGGAATATCTTATATACATTTTAACGTGCTAATAATATATATATATTTAAAAAGATAGATATACTTTCAAAGAGAGACGCATATTTTCCAATACATGTTTCTCCAAAATTTAAATTTTCAGTAATATATCGATTCTGAAAATCAATGAATGGGATTTAAAAAGATCCATATACTACTAAATTATAATTCGGTGGTAATACTGATTTTGAGAGAGAATTTAAAAATATTTTAAATATGAGAATTGCAGGAATTACTATTAAAAATGTTGTCTCATGTTTCTTGTAGAAATCAATTTATTCACCCAACATGTTTTGGTTTAGAAACCTCTTTGCATCTCTAAATCAATTCAATTTTTGTTAAGGCTTTGACTCAACTTCTTAACATGTTTTTTGACAAGGGCGTATTCCTAAATAGATTAAAAATGTCCAGAGTTTGCGCCTCATTTACAAAAGACATTCTTTCTTTGATATTTTTAACTATTGTCCAATATCATTAACATTTTAAGAGGTCGTACAAGGTTTGCATGGGAGTAACTGTGTGGCTGGTCTTTTCTGCGATCTATTTCGTGCATTTGAATGCGTAAATTATAAATTATGAGTTACTAATGTGTGTATGTTGTGTTCAATGGCTTTGTGACAGCATCATATCGCCTTTTATGATGCCGCGCTGTTAATCACTTTGCTCCCAACAGCGAATGGCAAGTCGAGTCGATCCGGGATTAAACTCTCTGAAAAAATGTCACCGTCCCTCCAGAGAATTGAACCCCGGCACCTATCGTCCTCTCACAACAATAGTCAGCCGCCTAACCACTGCGGCCATCGACCCGTTCAAATTACAGTTACTAATGATAATGCTGGCTCTTGGTCAGTCTTATCTTAGAGGTCCAACTCAATTTGTTTCACATCACGTTCAAATCAATCAGTGGATGAACATTTCACATGTTACTTGCTCCAAGTAACAGTGCATATTCCACAAGGTTCTATTTTTGGTCCTATTATTTTTTTTGTTCATTAATGATGCTGTATTATTTATTAAGTCCCCATTTTTGCCGGATGCAGATGATACAACTGCTTTGAGATTTTTCCAAATTAGAGCACAATATGATGCAATCCTTGCAGATATGAGTCTATAGTTTTGAGAAATGGTTTACGCTTGAATGTTAACAAAAGATGTCATGCTGTTTTCCATACGTTCCAAACTAAGGTACTCACATTAAACATAGGCTTGGGTGCTTTGATGTTGTAGTATCAGAATTCGGTCAAGTTTCTTGGACTGGTGTATTGGATAAAACTTTAATTGGACTACTGTAATAACTTTATCAATAAACTAAATAGTGTCATTTAATCAGGAATTTAAAGTACCTATATTGTGAATTTTAATTATATAGTCATTCTAATATGCTGCATAATATTATTTACACAACCAACTGAGGCAACTACAGGCACAGTACGAGGGGTAAGGATAATTATGTGTTTCCTAACACTAGATTAAATCTGACGAGTAGTGCTGTGGATGCTGTGGAAGTCAGGCTCTTCAACAGTTTTCAACACTTGAAATTAGAAACTAATTTTAAAGTACATATTTAAAAACAAAATAGAATCACAGCTCATAGAGAACAGTCTTTAGTCTGTGGATGAATTCTTGTTTGTGTTACTGAGACCTTGAACTGCGGTATGTTAATTTTTGATTTTATCATTGTAGCCATTATTGTTTTGATTATATATATGACGTATTGTATTGAATTGGTGTATAGGGTAAACCGTACAGTGGTTGGACAGAGTTAGTAATTGGACAAGCTAACTTTTTATTTAAGAAATAAGGTTTCTGTAAAGGTAAGATTTTATTATTGCTACCCGTTAAAGCGACACCTATATTATTTCTATTCAATAAATTAATATTCAGTGACTATTTTACAGGTTTCTGTAACCTTAGGAATTTTTATCCTCATTCCCGCCATTTCTACAGTTTTTCTAAGCAGTTTGGTTAAGAAACGCCTGTGCCTTGATTTATAAATATCGGCTTTATCTTGAGCGTTTTTTTGAAAGTTTTATTCTGTATTCAAGAGGTAAATTTGTAAATTAATAATCACTATTAATAATAGCTTGCTGGTGTTTTATTAAAATAGCACCGTGTCCAATGACTGTCTAGAAAAATCTTGGATGAAGACAGCGATTGGACAACTGCCCAATTACTATATTTCAAATAAATGTGTACTCTACTGTTTACCACATTTGAAGCCGTATAAGTATGTCTTTAATTTTGAAATAGCTTTACCCAAGATAGTTATTGGACGGGTGGTGTCCAATAACACAATGCATAAAATTTTATATTAAGACAGTAATTGGACAGTGTGTTCTGTCTCAAATTGTGTTATCAAAAATGTTTTAACTACACATTAACTAAGGAATAACTTTTTTGTATATTTTAGATTGCTGTTGGGAGAGATAAATTTAAAATATAGATCTTAAATACAATGTAATAACAGTGTAAAAAAGCTGAATTACGAGCCAACTAAATTTAATATGTAAAAAACTACAGATAGAATTAATTGCATTGTATCCTAATTCGACACGGATTTTGCAACCTGCCGACGTACCTATCAGCATTCGGCCCATTTAAGTCAACTTGGAAGCAAAGTCTAAGAGAATGGGAAATTGAACATTCTGGAGAGATTTTGAACAAAGTATCTTTTGCTCCACTTTTAGAACGGGTGGTCAATAAATCTAGTTTCTGGTTTCATAGATAGATACTATAAGTAACGGTTTCAAACGTTGTGGATTGTACCCTTTTAATCCCAATGCTGTTGACTACAGCAAATATTTGGGCAAATCAGAAGAACATTCTGATACACAGAATCAAAATAAAGAATCAATAATTACGACGTATCGCTATTTTGCTACAATTGTAGGACCAGAGAAAATTAAAAAAATTGAAGACATTGATGTAATCTCTAAAGAGGATGAATGTTTTTGGGATCTTTATAGTAATGTAGAAAAAAAAATCATATTATTGAAAATAGGGTTATTGCGATGGCTTCAACCTGAAATGAATCACCTGATCCGACGGCTGAACTCACAAATTAATCACCCGATTAAGTCGAAACAAGGGGTGGTAGAAAATAACGAAACTATTATTGACATTTTTGAAAGAGGGAATGTGGGAGACGAAAACGATGATATTGGTGAAGAAATGGTTAAGCCCACGACTTCCCATTACGATGAAGAGAGTAATAATTTACAACCAGAAAAAAGACCTCTTTCACAGAATATCTTCTATATTCAAATGTTCCTGAAAGGAAAGCAAAAGTCAATCTGAAAGACTGCCGTTTGCAATAACATCACACACTTTCCAGGAGATGTGTAGAGAAAAACAAGAAAAAAATCGATAGATTAAATCGTGAAAAAGAAGAAAGGAAGCGTAATAGGAAGAGTCTCTAACAAAAATTGGTCCTTCTAAATTGCTATGTTATGTTTGCAACGGTGTGATTCATGGTACAAATAAGATTTTATTGCAATGCGACCCATATAATAACCATTTTCATAAAAAATGGTTTCCACAATCACATCACATACATATACCATCTGAAGAAGAAGCATACTTGTCTTCTCTCATGTGTGTCACAATTGCTATCGCGAAGAAAGTAATAGCATAAGTGAGCGTTAACATTCTAATGTGGAAGAATTATATAATACGTATTTAAATGAAAGTAAAACACCTAATTATTAAACAAATAATTATTAAATTAAATAAAACTGGTGTCCAATAACTGTCAAATTATTGTCCAATAACCATAAAAAGTGTCCAGTAATTGTCCTTTAGTGCAATCATTGTTTAAAAAAATTATAATTTTGAACATAAAGAAATCCTACAAAAACTAATCATTCTATTCTTTGGTCAATACTTTGAGGAATACATCTTGATAATTTCATCCTCTAAAATGACGTATTACGTTGAATAAAATAATATAAAAGATAGTTATTTTCTTAAGTGTCCAATAATTATCGGGTTTACCCTACAATAAAATAAATCTATTTATATCTCGCTAAATTTTCAATTTTTTAAGCCATGTTCCTTTATGAGTAGTATTTTCCCGAACCAGTAAATTTTTAAGAAATCAAAATTTTCTAGAACAGGCAATATTTCGAAAAAAAAGAAGTCAACAAAGGCGTCCTGATGCTTATCAGCTTGAACTTATTTATAACTTGGTATTTGTCTGGAGACTTGCAAGCAGATTCTCTATTGCGTTCGTACTAGGTAATTATGACTCACAAACCGCCACGTGATTTACGTCGTCATATCCAGTATTATTATGATTTGATTGAATTCTAAAACAATGACGATGTTAGATGCAAGCTTTTTCAGCAAAGAACCGTCGTTTAATCTCAAAAGATATGAACAGAATAGTACAGATTAACATTTTTTATGTCTAATGGGTCTGTACAACTTTATAAATGATTCCTTTACTTTATACTAATTAAATGATGTAAAACAGTTAAGTTAAATGTTGTTGTATTGTTAATAAACATGGTAAAATGTTTCACCAATTACATAATCAATCCATAGGCATATATAACGTAACAACGCATTATAAAATTATAAGGCCAATCATTTCTGATAAGAATTTGTAGATAAATGAGGACGGAACAATTGAAGTAGTATTAGACCGGTGCATTGCAAATGGTATTATTAGAATTTAATTCCAAATCAGTTAATATCACATGTATTTAATAATAACTAAGATAAGTAGTACAATTTCCCGCTTCTAAACCAATTACATTAGCAATAAAGAGCTTAATATTATGGCCAAGTAAAATGTCTAGAAGAAATAATTAAATTCGAATTACTCTGAGAGAAATTACTGCGCTGAGGAAATAGAAAACCGGCGTACAAAAACAGTTAAACAAAGTTAATTCAAACATTTTATGACAAATTGAAATACAGTTAACACTAGTTTCAATTAATTAAAGCTATAAATTATTAACCTAGGTTTTCACGGCCGTTGCTGTTTTTAAAAAAATAGTAAGAGTAATAATTGTAAAATAGATATAGATTTAGATAATTCGGGTAAGTACTCGCTGATAAGATCATTATATTTTGTTTTCTGTTTAATCTAGCATTAAGTTCGTCTGTATTTCCTGTCTGCTGGAAGATTACCCGACTAACTACTGTCTTCAAGAAAGACGAATCTGATAGAATTGATAACTACAGACCTATTGCTATTATCAGCAATTTTGCAAAAGTTTTTGAAAAATGTCTGTATACAAGTCTAATTCCGCAAGTTAAATGCCAAATGTCCATTTATCAGCATGGGTTCATTAGTAAACGTTCTACTGTCTCTAGATCTCTCAATATCTGTGTGAGAGTTTGGATAATTTTTTTTTAATGTGTGGTGGGTGCTTAGTTGCAGTGACTCCGTAAGCTGTATCACTTGTCTGGCTATCACTGCAACTCTTGCGGTGTAGTTTAGTGTGTGTAAGTTGTGTTTAAATGGCTTTGTGACAGCATCATATCGCCTTTTATGATGCCGCGCTGTTAATCACTTTGCTCCCAACAGAAAATGGCAAGTCGATCCGGGATTAAACCCTCTGAAAAAATGTCACCGTCCCTCCAGAGAATTGAACCCCGGCACCTATCGTCTTCTCACAACAATAGTCAGCCGCCTAACCATTGCGGCCATCGACCCGTTAATAATGACCAAATTGATGTTATCTATACCGATTTCACGAAGGCATTTGATCGAATCGATCATAACTTACTGCTGAATAAACTTGAAACAATAGGGTTTTCACCCAAATTCGTGTCACTCTTTCGCTCATATCTTCGAAATAGAAAACATTTTGTATCATATTTGTACATAAATCCCACCCATTCTATCCATCCTCCGGCGTTCCTCAAGGAACTAATCTGGAACCACTGCTCTTCTTACTTTTTATAAATGACCTGTGTGACCATCTATTGTTTGCTGACGATTTAAAAATTTATACTCGAGTCCGCTCTGATGTTGATTGTGAACATCTACAAAGTCAGATTAATGTTTTGAAAGTGTGGTGTGATCAAAATAAATTAAACATGTGCATACCCAAATGTAAAGTGGTCTCATTCGCTAGAAAATCAAATCCTATACATTACAACTACAAATTCGATGACAAACAACTTCAACGATGCAATTCGGTTAAGGATTTGGGTGTAACTTTTGATGCAAAACTAACATTTTGGAACCATGTGTTGGAGGTTACAAGTTCTGCTTTGAAAACATTGGGATTCATTATTAGAACAACACGATGTTTTACATCTATTGATGCAATTCTGCCATTGTATTATTCATTTATACGTTCAAAACTTGAGTATGCTTCGCTCATTTGGTCCCCAATTTATATCAATCAAATTAGTGCACTCGAAATGGTGCAAAGACGCTTTCTGAATACTTGCATCTTCGGGTTAATGGTTTTTATCCTGACCGTGGTTATCCTCATGACTTGCTACTTAAACAATTTGGAATGGACACCTTATCTACTCGGCGGAACCAGATAAATGCTACGTTTTTATATAATTTACTCCATAGTGGTGTTGATGCTCCCGATTTGTTGAGTAAGGTTAACTTTTATGTTCCTAGGATCTCGTCTAGACATATGGCATTCTACTGTTCAAGGCCACGTACTAATATATGACTGAGCTAAATATTCTTGAAATCATTTTTTTTTTAAGTTTGTTGGTTTAATCAAAGTATTATTAAAACATTTCTAGTCTTGATACTCTTATGGAAACTGTATCTCATTTTTTTCAAGTGGAACTTGCATATTACATATTTTTATATTTTCAAAATCCTATCCCTAATAAAAAGTAATAAAACCCAAACATTAACGAAAAAAATAATAAATAATAAAATTACAGATTTCTTCTACAAACAATGCTTCAGATACTTTCCGCGTAAGCTCGTCGTGGGACACACTGTATATCATTTGGAATTGATATCTAAGAAAAATTGAAGAGGATCATTTCTTTCTTTAGTAAATTAATTTGGTCAGATAATTTAATTGACACATGCTATTTGTTCAAGTTAAAGGATGATTAATTTGGATATAGTATTCGATGAAAAGTAAGGGCACTAAACTTCAAGTCAATATGTATGTGAAGAATTTTTAGGAAAATTATCGCAAGAAATCGATTTTTTTTTCAGTATGACAGTGGGGTTATACTCAAATTTTGGCGGTGCAAAATATACATATGTCTAATGCACTTGAAAAAGGTGTGTGTTATAAATAATGGAAATAAATTTAAACATTTACATTATATCATTAATTATTGTTATAAATTTATGATAATAATTGATGATACAAATATCTCTTGCTTTTTGATTTGTTACTGGTTTATTATTAAGTCATTTAGTTTCAATTCGTCAGTGTTATATTATAATTTTTTGCTCTTAACATTTTAATAGTACATAAATAATTTATAAGATTTTATTTCAGTTTCTCAAAGACATATTTATGAGGTTGTTTTCCTTCTGTATACTGATTAGAATAAAAAGTTTAGACGAAATATCAGAGTTGTTATTACTTTCAATGCAATTCATTTTGATATACGTTTTAGTTTTGAAATGGTTTTTTTATAATACGTATGCGGTTTAAGTGCACAAAATTTAATTATCAGTCACTTACGACGGATTAAGCAAGTCTTAAACATAAGCCTGGTATGATAAAATATAATGCATAACATAATATTAAAAGTGTAACCCTATATGATATAGATTATTAAAAAGAAGAAGAGAAAACATCTTTTTAAATAACTTATCACTAACTATTCCCACTATTTTAAAGGCCAATTATGTAGGTAAAATTTTCAAAAAATTAGGTGTTGTCAAAAGGGCGATGCAACAAATTAGAAGGCAACTGAGAAAGTTAAAGATAAATGAGCAATTAGGCTCACATGCTTTTGCTCAATTATGTTTCTTTGCGTTAGTAACAGGCAAAAATAGCACATAAATTACTGTCGTCGGGCAAAGTAAAAGGAACGTTAATTTTAATAAAACACATTTTGGAATTCGCTTAAAATTAGATAGAATTAAATGAAATCAGAGAGATTAGGAGATTCTTTTGTTTTTTTTTAAGAATTATCTATACTTTAAACAATATTTTTAGCATATGATTATAATTTAATACCTTCGTTAACAAATAAGCACATTTTATATTACTTTTATATTGTTTAGGCCTGCTAACTGTGGAATGAAGTAAACAATATAAATGCTCACATAAAAACATTAGAAAAATCTTATGTATTTTCTGTTTTAAAGAATGTTCACAGTCATTATTGCACGTCAGATTACTTTTTACATACGTTGTCATTTCAGCTAACAGTAACTTGCGTACCAATCAATTGAACTTATGTAACGTAGCGTAATACAATAAATTAAAGATTCCTAAAATTTAAAATATGTATTTAGTAAATAAAACAATGAATGCTCATTTTGTAAAATTGTCATTGTACATGTGAATCTAAACGAGTTTACAAAGGATAGTAGGTAGACACTCTCTAACTACATACTTTAAGTATTTCAAGGTTTTTATTACAAGTTCTATATAGGTTTGAACATTTCACTATTTTACAATCTGAGTATCAGTTGTAAATAAATAAATGTATTTAAAATAGCTAACAATATTAACTTGTCTGTGTTTGTAAATTTATTCTTATCAAATATTATTTTGCTTATTTTCCAAACATGCCATATTTAAAAGATGCGAATAAAATTATGTATAATAAATTATTGTCCGTATCACATGACAATATTCATGATACAGCTAAATAATTTTAATAGCAGAGATAATTCTCGAAATATTTAGTTCAATGTCATAAAATTAATAAACTATGAATTATTACTATATAGTTATTTATCTGTGTTATAGATTATCGCAATTAAAAGTTTATTGTAAGTTTTCATCGGACATAGATTATATGATAATTATTTAACATTTTCTATTTGTTGCTGTTTTTTAATAGATTCTGAAATTGATTTTGTTGCATTCTTACCTATTGGGAAGGATTGATTTGACATTTGTTGAGACTAATAAAGTGTATTTTTTTAATAAAAACCGCTATTTATACAACTAAAATGTTCGAGAAACAAACGATTAATAATTTGATTATTCAATGTTCCATTGTTTTCGCGAGAAATACCTATTTGTTTACTCTTATTTTGGTTTATTATTCCCCATACCACTTTTTAATTATTGTCTAAGATTTCTTCTATATAATAACGCGTTTTATTGCCTACCAGAAATTACTGTAGATCTGTCAATTTCCGCGAACTAAATTACTGGATCTGATACTGAAAATTACTGTATTTAACACAAAATTACCGTACACGTAAATAAAAATTTGCTGTATATAAAGAAATTACATATATGTATGTATGTGAGAAAATAGAATGTTAACCAATAATGAAATGAGGTAAATACCCTAAATATCTACTTGTAAACTTAACAGGTATTTCCTGTGATTACTAACTTGTTCTTGGTAACAATTTTAGAGCTACATACATCACTTACATCTCATTATAAAGAAGATTTTCTAGATACACAAATTAAAAGAATCACAATAAACGCCGAACAATTTTTTTGGTAAGCATAGGATATGTTGCAAGTTTTGCAAACCCCATCGAAAAAATTAAAAAAAATCTTGATGTGGCGTATACTGCCCTGTTTAGCTTCCATAGATTCCATCTGAATGCTTCAATTACCTAATTCAACTCTCGTTGTTTCTGACCATTGAATACAGGTGTTAAAACTTCTAACAGCCTTTTGGTGTTCTTCATCTGTAGAAACGTTTTTACCGGAGCAGGAAATGATCGTCGATAATCTACATATAATTATAATAATATAATATAATAATTTCAGTCTCTTAATATTATTATACAAAAAGTTAACATTATACTCGAGCAAGTAAACCGAAAATTGATGTTTATTATTGCTGATTGTGGCACTTACGTCAATAAAATTCTATTTTATAACGTTCATAAGGGAGTATAGGCTTAATAAAAGACACGCGTTTTACAATTCATAGCTATCTAAGACTTTAAAATTTATGTTGAGCAGATAACTGCAAACACAAAATGTATAATGAAATAAAACTTTATTCTATTACTATGTTCATAAGACTGGACAATTTTTTATGAAATTTTAGCCTGATACCGTACTCAGTGAGCCCTTTAAAATGAGATGTCACTCGACCCCCATTCCATTTAAAATTTTGATACTATATCGTCCTCTGTCGTCAATCTTTGAAATTAAATAGAATTTTTACTTCAAGAATGTAGTATAATATAATATGTCATATTAATGACCCAAAACTGGAACCTCTCTATTAAACCAATCATAAATTACCAGAGAGGGAGGGGATGGGGAGGTACTTTAGAACCGCATTGTATTACATAATTATTAGGATTAATTTGAGATCAGAAATATATTGATATTTCTGATCTCTACAAGTTCTTGATGCTTGCCATTCCATCTCTCTTTAAGGATAAGCAATGGAACGTCTTCATCTAAATCTCATTTATCTTCTGGATTTGTTGAGGTTTCAATCCTTCTATTATTTTTTAGGGTGTCTGGAGAAAGTTTATTCCATGAATCAGCAAGCCAGAATGCGGCATCCTCTAAAGGGATATTTTTAAAATTTTTTGTAATCCTATTTTCTTGTATAGATACAACATGAACCAAAACGCTCTAATTTTTTGGCCATAATAAACACAACTTACACACACTAAAACTACACCGCAAGAGTTGCAGTGATAGCCAGTCAAGAAATACAGCTTACGGAGTCACTGCAACTAAGCACCCACCACACATTAAAAAAAAAGTGCTGTTTAATTTGGCAGCAAAAACATAATTATTATCTGACCATCCTCACTTACTAGCTAACTCTCCGGTGCGTGGTTAGAGGCAGTATACAATAAGAAAATGGCCTTTTCATTGAGATTATTCTCCCGCGCGATATTTGTTTGACTAGCATAACAAATGATTTGTGAAACCATTTTATGCATTTATTTCGAGTAGTATTCAATCAATGATCATTATTTTAATCTTATATATACCATCATCATTTAAGCAGTTCTTTCTCCGACATGTACCAAAGTCCGTCCGGGCAGCATATTTGGCTTTAGTGTAGGTTCAACTCGTACATTTTCTCAGTAGATTTTTATAAAAAAACGTCGTACATATGACAGATAAATCACAAGGCACTTTCTCTCCAACCACAATAACATTACGAATGCCGTACCTTTTCTAAATATATTTAGCCATCCTATGCTAGCAATAAACTTGTTGTCATTATAACAATTAAAGTAATAGTCTTTTCCTGGAAAAATATTAGCCGTGACAGTCAAATGTCACTGTCGCTGCAATAAGATTGGTATTATTCATTTTCCAATTTGGGATATTCTAGTTTTCGGATCATTTTTCTACATGGTAATGAGACAGTTTGTGATTTAACTGCGTAAATACAAGAATAGTATTAAATTGGCAATTAATTTTAAAAACGATAAACCTGTTTAGTTATCTCTTATTCTTTTAATTAGTGTAAATGGGATCATATATTTTTTTTATTTGCTAATTTTAATCTTCGGTGAAAATAAGTTTGTCTATATAATTCCATTTGATTATATTAAGCGAAATTTTTATCCTAGATAGGCCATGAACGACTGAAATAGACATACAAGTCACGTCTGAGCTTAGACGATTCACATTCATCTTCGAAGTGTCACTCGTAAATAATCATATGTCAAATTGACAAGTTGTTTCGAGGTTAGTTTGCAAATTTTATTTTTTGGTATTTTTTCATTTTAAAACAGCAAGAGCTCCAAAGAAACTATAGTTTAAAACAAATCATTGTTCTCCGCAGAGAATATTAAGTATTATTAACAAAGAAAATAGTTTTATCCATCCTTTGTGGAAAAAATCATTTTGAGCAGAAGAAATATAGACTTATTAGTTATAATGAATATCAACCAAAATGAAAACAATATAATACTGAGACCTCTTAAAAGGATGGTCGCGAGTGAACATCAGAATTGAGTTAAACGGCGTTTAATCTAATTATTTTGTAAATATTAATACAAAATACTTATGCAGTAAATCAGAACTGAGAATATTGTTCTACCAACAATATTGTCACATTCTATCTTGCAGGTTTAGTTATATGTACATTGTAGGGAAAACTTAATAACTTCGAAATTAAATTCACTGGTCTATTAACTTTATTAAAACCTGTTACATTAATTTCTTTGTAATTGTTTTTTTTTGTTAAATTGCAACATTGTTAAAATCAAAGTTCTATTGTCTATCTTGAGAATGCTTAGATAAGGTGGCAATGCGATATGATAACCGAATATTTATGATTGTGTACACGCGTGTTTTTAAATGTTTCGTTTGACCAGCACAACAATTAACAAACTTTACATTCCGTTTTATAAACAACGCGCATATTCTTTTATCTCCGATATTTATAAAAAGAATAAATACAATATATGTATACATATCTATTTCTTCATTATAAATATAATAAGTTGTTGAATATGAATATTATATAATACTCAACAATCTAAAATACAAGGATGTTATATTTTAATTACTATTACAAAAGATAATTTGTAATATCCGATAATAGTATACAGGATGCTCAGCCAGACCGTACATTATGTAGAAGTTTATGTGGTTCTGCCCACAATATAAATTTGAAAATACAGAATTATATATAATCGATTATGTTCTGTTCAATTAAAATATTATTAGATTTTTAGCGCTTTCGGTTATACTGAAAGTCGCCCTCTACTTTTTTATTTTCAATGGAACATCCTGTATATTTTACATATTTGGATTTACCTATTTTTAAGCTTTATAAATACCTTTAGCTTTTTCAATTTGGTTCGAGCGCTCTGTAGTTCGATTTTGGACATGTGGGACATAAAAGATGTAGAACTGAATTCTGAAGACGACTAAGTAATAAAATATGGGGGTGCTATTTGAAAATATGTTATGATGAAATGAATGAAAGTTATGGTTCTTCAAAATTTCGAAGAGTTAACGTGCCATAGTAAAGTAAGCCATTCTCGACGCCTAAATTTACTTGAATATATTGTTTATGCATGTTATAAATTTTAAATTGATATCTGAAAAATCGAGCGTTCTCTGATTTTTTGAATAAATGTCTGCTATAGCAATTTTTTTTAGAAAAAATCGAATATCTATAAAACACCCCAACCAAATTAAAAAAACTAAAGGTATTTATAAAGCTTAAAAATAGATAAATCCAAAGTAGATAGCTGATTCCGGTATAATCGGAAGCGCTAGAAATCTAATAATATTTTAATTGAAGAGACCATAATCGACCATAATTCTGAATTTTCAAATTTATACCTAAACTTGTAATCAACGGTCTCGCTGAGACAATAAAGACAATAAAATTTAGCGCAATAGTCATATTATTGTATTCTACATATTCTTTACAATTGCTAACACTGTTTCAAATCATTTTTTGAGAGCTTGGTCATGATTTCTGTCGCTTATTACAAATCTTTCCTCACTGCATACTCAAAACAGGTTTCCTTTAATTATATAGTGTAGATGAGGTGGATATTCCCACACGAGAGTCTAGTACTTTATCACCTCTGACAGCCTCCCTTCCCTTCTTGTTTTTTTTTTAACTTACTAGAACACTTAACTGGGAAATGACAATTATTATCATATAACACATCTAATAAACTTTAACATTGACACGCTATTTAACTTTCACCTTCAACATACGCCAAATACACGGTCCGATTTAAACAAAGGCTACAGCATGGAAGAACCTTGCAATTTAAACTGCAGACCGAGATGAAACACAAGGTAATAGTCGGCTTCCAAATAAGAAAGAATGACATACACTTGAACTAATTGTACATAACATCTTACTCTAAATCTGCCTAGAATGTTGATATTAATTGACTTATCCCCACCACATTCGACTATACATTTCTGAAAAATAGATAAGTGCATCAGGGGAAAGTGGTAGCTAAAACAGGAACTCGAAACTTGCAAGTTTGGAACGCTAATTGAGTCATTCGTATAGAGCTTGACTGATTCCAGGGACATAGTGGATATGGAAATGAAAACACAAAAAGCGTTATTTTGTAGAAATCTGATCCAAATATATTCAAGAAAACTAGAAGGCATTACAGGGAACTTACTTTATAGTCTAATGCGGAGATTCACTAACGTATAAGTATTGGTAAACATTAAATACGACACCAATACTGTTGTCATTTTTTGGTCACGAACTTTCATTTTCCATTGTTTAATTAGCAAATCAGTATTTCCATTAAATTAAACATCTTCGCATTATTAGTACGCAAATCTATCATGCGATATTCGAGCTATTTGAAGCTAGCATTTCTAAGAAAATAAATTGTTTACAATGACGAACTGCTGATACTGAATATGTTAACAAGTATCAGTTTGATTTAGATGATCTTTTATACTCGTATATGTAAGAAATGTATAAATGAATGAATTATAAAGTATTTAAGCAAAATATATAAGGTTTTAATAAACAAAAGTAACTAAGATATCAAATTGCTTCAAGAGAGTAGTACAATACCATTATCTTATATCTTAGAATTTATTGTTGATAGAAAAGTTCAATAAAAACATAAAGTTAGTGTAATTACAAAATTTCAAGTCTAAATTTAGAAGTTGTTGATTGCCTGTCGATAAGTTTAAATAAGATAACTTTGATCTAAAATTTTATATACATAAATAATCTTGTCGATCACAGGCTACTGTTTGGTAGACCATATTGAAGTGTCAAGCGTCATTAAGTGCCGATTTGTCAGTTGTTTCTCGTTGCTTAAAAAAAATGTAACCATAGAAGAATGTATTTATTTGATTAAGTGGAAATTGGAAACGGTTCTTATCAATATGCTATAGAGATATGAAAAGTCCTCAAAAGCTATAGTAATACGCGGAGTCTTAAATAAATTTGATTTAAACGGATCTTTAGTGATTGTTAAGGAACCAGAAAAGGGAATATAATGAAGACGCTGGCTAGACTTTTTCCAATAACAGAAATACCAAAATTATTTTTACGGAAACGATCACAAAGACTAAACCTTAGCTAGTAACTCTCACTTACAAAGAATTTACAAAGAAAACAGACATCGGCTATATAAAGCTCCGGCTCTTGAAAATTAAAGGTGAAGAGAAACGATTGGAGTTTCGGTTATTGGTTGGGGAGAATGAAGTAATCGTCTGTACTAATGGTCACGTTTCATCACAAAGCAGTTGCTATTAAGCTTTTCAAAATCCCAACTGCATAATTCAAAAGAGAAATCAATTTTCTAAAATGTTTGGCATAATTGTTTTTATGATAAATCGTTAGTCCAAATTTTATTGACGAGAATTTCAATCAACATGTACACAGTTAAATTTTGGTAAGAGAACACAGTACTGCCAATGGTTTTTACCTAACATAAATAATAACAATATGCTCAAACGAAGATTTTTTTCTGATGAAGGTTGGTTCGATCTCTCTGACTATTCAAATAACCAAACACCATCGCTCACAGGCTCATAGAAACTTATACATTACATATATCATATGGCCGCGTTCGTGTGCACTATACCTGTAGTGTAAACGAAACACACAGAGGTGTCCGTGTATTAGAAAAGTAAACAAGTAGACGCAATGTTCTACTGGATTACAACAGAGCTAGTAGTTCGTATATCCCTATGAAGCACTCGCATTTGTCAAAAAAATCCATATCTATCGCCTTCTTTATCATTCTAATACACGTACACCTTTGTGTGTTTCGCTTACACTACAAGTATCGCTCTAGTGCAGACAAACACGGCCATATGGTATACAAAATAAGTATCTGGTTATAAATTTCAAGGAGAATTATTGGGCTTGCAAAATGAAGTGAAAACATGATATGTAGTTTGGTTTCCTTCGTCAGTGCTCCCAATGATGTCAACGACGACGGCTAGCAAGGCCGTGTTGCAATTAAAATGCTTCCTAAATCCTGATTGAACAGCAGGATAATATATTGTTAGAGGTTATATAGTCCTTTAGTTGAGACTCTATCACTTTTTCCGCTATCTCGAAGTGAATCGGAAAAATACTTATGGGATGTACTCTTTTAGAACAATTTTTCGATGAAAGAATTTTTCTGCAAGATTTCCGTATCTGACAATTTTAGATTATTTTATTTTTCATCTCACTGTTACCAATCGGTATAAAAAAATATAGTCGTTTCTAATTAGAAGATTATGAGGGTAAGGTATGGAGAACTGGTCAACAAATCTTTCTCGAATTTTTAGTATCAGAATTTATTTGTAGTAACTTCTCTAAATATTTCCATATAGTTATCCCAATCTGTTTCTGAGATATTAATTAATTTGCACTTAAAAAAAAACTATACTTCTAATAAAATTTTTTAGCGCATTGTATCTAAATAAATAGAAATTGGCTTTTAGGCTACAGATAAAAAAAGGCCATCAGACTCTCACTTCGTAACCATACCTTGACTGTTGCAAACAGGTCAGCTTGCAAAGGAAGCTTTATTACAAACTTAAAGAAATAACCAAAAATCATTTTGTTAATATAACATTCAGTATTATATTGTTAATTAATTTGGAAAGCTGGCACTGTTTTACTAAATAGTATTACGAGTATTTATTTATAAAATTTCGTTAAAAATATCCACATTGATTGATAACAAGTAAGCTATGGCCAATATTTTGACAGGAATGTCATACCTTAGTTTTTTGTGAGTTGGTGGTACAATGACAGGAAGTATAATAATTACTTAAGTACGGTTGCTATGAATTTATTTATTATGCATGGACAGTGTAATAGAATTATCAATTATCAGTTTTCGAAAATGATGAATGTAAATTTATCACAAATTAATAATAGAAAATTGGTTAAAATACAAGGAAGTATTTTGTAAATTTAATCACACAATCCTACATAATTAGTTTATTTTATTGGATTCCTCTAAAATCCACATCAAGTTGTTTTACAAGGAAATGTCGTTATTGTAAACGCATTACCCATGCAAAAAGCAATTGTTAGTGTTTAATAGATATTTAATCTCATTTCGATTATGAATAGTGTGACGTGATTTTATTTGTAATTAAGTACCTATTATTTTAGTAAAAGTAGGTAGAACATCTGCTTCGCTTAGAACTTTTTGTTATTTGAACATCTTGTTAACATCAATTTGTCGATTCTATAAACATATTGTTTCACAAATTAATTGAGATAATTTTTTTTATGGTTACCGGCTAACGTCACGATGCTCATATTACTTTTAATAATAAAATTGTAATAACTTAATCTACGGAAAGTCTAATCATACTGAAGGTATACGGAAAGTACTTTGAGTTAACGAGATAGGGTACAAGAGATTTAGAAAAATAGCAAAAATGATGCGTAGTGGTAGCATAAAAATCCCTGGTTCGCTTGATTTTTACATGCTACAGTTAGCTACATTACATACTGTCATTTGGTTGTTTTCGTTTGCTGTCATTTTGTTGTTTTCATTTGCTGTCATTTTGTCATTTCTGGTTGCATATTTGTAGATTACTGAAGCAGTATACCTAACCTTTACAGAATCTGTCAAACTAATTTATGTACAAGTTAGTTAGCGCTATCATTGCTGCCAATTACTCACTGTTCCCAATAGAAAATTTTAGATGACTCACCCTTCACTTGACTTTGTTCATCCTGTACATTGGGCGGTGAACTCACGTCGATTTTTTTATCAAACTGATCACACTTTGTGCAGACCTATATCTTATATTTTTAGTATACCAAAAATTTTGTGAGCAAGAATACGTTTGATAAAAATGTAATCATTGAATACATGGCCAAAACAAAAAAAACTAAATCTGAATTTGTTACAAGTTGCCACATCTTGTACAGTTTTGATTAGAAGTTTTTAGGGTTGCAGTTATGCTATTTTAATTACTATAAAACACAAACTTTTAAAGAGAACAGTTAAAATATGTGCATACATAAATAACTTACTACCACTCACCATTTATCACATCTTTGAGTCATTGCTCACGTTTTATTAATGTTTAAAAATTAACTTTCATTAATTTTTAAGTAAAATTGGATATTTTAAAAGGCAAGACACTTTAGTGATGTCTTATAATTCACTGTGCCAAACTTTAAATCAGTAAGATTTTTATTTTCACCAAAACTGTGATTTATTTAGAACTATTTTTCTCGAAAAATTGAAAAAAATTAAAGTAAGTATTTCAAACTATTAATTTTTGGTATAGGACATGGTACGTGAAATTTACTCAAAATTTACTTGAAAATTTAAAAATGAAATATAAAATGCCATATTCCATTTAAAATAAACGAGTCGGTATGTACTTCCGGTGTAACGAAAGTAGATCGTTCGCAAAAATATTACATTTAAAATCAGCATTACCGACAATGTAATGTGGTAAAATTTTACATTTCTCCTATGACTGCATCCCTAAAAACTTTTAATCGTACCACATCCGGAATAGTCACATGGGTATATTTATACGATAGATGTGTTTTTTTAAATATTAATGCACACTAACAAAGGAATGAATATTAGAATAATAGCAGCGTTAATAATATGTAAATTATATTTGTAGGTCTTATTCATATATGCTATTGTTGTTTATGTATTATAGTGTCTTGATACATAACGTATATCCATACATATAGTGCATTCCGAATTATAAGAAACTAATTTTTAATGTGTTTACAACAGTTATTGCACTCCCTATGGCGATAATACTTGGCTCGATGCTATGTGAATCCTACTCTTAAGTGGTTACATAAAAGAGGACGAGAGGACAAACTCTCAGGAAGGCACATCAACTCGTTTGAGCGCTGTGACTGTTACATTTTCATAAATTTTTCTGGACAACATTTTCATCATATAAATGTTACCTAGCTCAATAACCGTTTGATGGAGCTGCTTCCTGCTCGGCAAATAGGTTCACCTTGTTAATCTAAACGAGTGGCCAAACGCCCAGCACGGCACATTAACGCCTTATAAAGCTAAATTTTCATCGATATTTTCTCGAGAACCGGTTGATGAATCTGCTTCGCTCTGGGCAAGTTGGTTCATCTTGTTAATCTAAACGAGAGGACAAACTCTCAGGGAGGCACATTAACTCGTTTGAGCGCTGTGACTGTTACATTTTCATAAATTTTTCTGGACAACATTTTCATCATATAAATGTTACCTAGCTCAATAACCGTTTGATGAAGCTGCTTCCTCCTCGGCAAATAAGTTCACCTTGTTAATCTAAACGAGTGGCCAAACGCCCAGCACGGCACATTAACGCCTTATAAAGCTAAATTTTCATCGATATTTTCTCGAGAACCGTTTGAAGAATCTGCTTCGCTGTGGGCAAGTTGGTTCATCTTGTTAATCTAAACGAGAGGAAAAACTCCCAGGAAAGCACATTAACTCGTTTGAGCGCTGTGACCGTTACATTTTCATAAATTTTTCTGGACAACATTTTCATCATATAAATATTACCTAGCTCGATAACCGTTTGATGTATCTGCTTCCTCCTCGGCAAGTAGGTTTACCTTCTTAATCTAAACGAGAGGGCAAACTCCCTGCAAGGCACATTGACGCCTTTGATTTCGGTCTAATCTCGCTTAATGGCCGAGATATTTAAAATAACCGAAAGATTTCTAGCCGGGCATTTGTCGAATTTTCGATCTCGACGGGTGGAGAAGACCATGAAAACCATTATACGAAAAATTAATTATTAATTAATAATTAATTATATAATAAAAGAATATACGAAGAATTATGATGTAGATAATAAATAGAGCAAAAGAAGCTGAAGGAATTAGTTGAGCATTCTGTACTTATATGTTTAATTTTTTTAACATCTATATTACCAGACGTTGTAATATTTTGTTTGCGAATAAAGCTGACGAATTGTATTACTTTTTTTTTTATATTTTTATTTCTTTTTATACAATACAACCAATGGATTCATATACTACTGATAGGTAAAGCGTATCCACTCAATAACAGTATTATCGCCATAGGGAGTGCAACAACATATTAAAAGCTAGTTTCTTAAATTTCTGAATGCATTATACTTTTCATGGTAAATGTACTAATTTGAATGTGAAAGCAGTTTTTATGTTTTAAGCGAGTGAACATCGTTATTATAATTATAAAAACCTAATTTGCTGTGGTAGTCTATCTTCAAAGGAAACGGGAAATTATATCGTATGAAAGATAAGCATTTAATCCATTATACATTAAAAACACATTAATAATACAATTAAATATGAGGATGTATCGGGAATACTGGTTCCCTAATTTGATTCATTGACTAATTCAAGAAGTATACGGTGAGTAAATGATGCGAAGAATGGATTGTATACATACTATTTTTGCTGCTTCCCTAATGTAAAACAGTGTGGTCGATTATATTTTTAATAAATATTCAAAATAGGTGTCAAAATTTTGTGATACGAGCGGAATCGTTTCTCATTCTGTTAACTGAGTTATTCATTCAGGGTAAGTTGTTTTTTATTTTCTAGAATAACAAGTAAAATCACTAGATCTCAAATGAGCATTAAATGATATACGAGCCATCTTTGAATCTCTTCTCTTAATTCTTGAGATTTTATAGATAAACTATATAAATAGGTACCCAAAAATTTTAACGTCTCTGATGAGACAAAATAGCTTATTAGCAGAGCTAACTGGAAAAAATAGTCTGATGTAAGCAGCAATGTGGTTAAAATGGAGAAACAAAATGTAGATATTTGGATTCGGAGAAAACAAGAAAAAAAAACGACAACGTATACGTAGTACATCTTTTCGAAATAATGGTACGACCATCTTTCGACACATCTTTCTTACTTGTACAATAATACATTTTTGCAGTGATGTAATATTTCCTTTAATTCTCCGTATAACCAAATCATAAAATCACCTCTAAAAGTGTTTACATCTTAACTTAATTACATATTTGAATAATATATTGAGCACTGTCCAAAATGGAAATACAAAATATTATTGGAAGAGATAAATATTGCTTCTTTATTCTAGTGCATAATATGATATTTTAGATTCCAGTGGTTCCAATGGTTACTTAAACTGGGCTATAAAATTGTTATCGTTTAAACCGTTTTTATGTGGTCATGAAGGAGTTAATTAAGTTTAAGAATAAATTTACAGATATATTTAAGGTTTCTACATACGGTTAGCAAAATTAGTTTAATGTTTACAATCGCGGAAACGAATTAAATTTCTAATTGTGTTTTCATTTTATTAGACTGTAAATGCAATTGCAAGTTTAATTAAAACAGTAAATTACACAAATTACGTATAACTTTATATTCAATGTTTTTGTGGTCTTATGAGTAAACACTTAGATAATAGAATGCATATTGTCATTGTTACTAAAAATATTAATAATATACACGATAAAATAATAACAATAGATAAGAAAGTCTTAGTGAATTAGTGAAATGCACAACTATAATTAATAAATTGTGCTTAACGTAATGTAATATATAGAGGCTGGTCTACCGGGAACTGCATCGACCGATTCGGCACAGTACTAAAGTCGATGGAGGACATTCGCTAAAAATATTTTCTAGATAGCCGCACTGCGGGGTATACCGGAAGTGGGCACCAACTTCCTAATTTTAAATAGAATGCCGTATATATTGTCAATTTTTTTACTAATTCTATTATAAAAATGGGCAGGTTTCGAAATATTGGCAAGTTACTATTTTTATCCTTTAAATACTGTTGGTATTAGTTCTTCTTTTATTACTTAGCCATGATAACGTTTACAAAATTATAAATTGTCAGTTGTCGGAGAAACAACGGATTGACAATTTATTGAATACATTTAACGGTGTTATGAGAGAGTTTCAGTTTTTATGAATATCGAATTGCAAAAGTGTTATAAGTCCTTGAAAGAAGTAATTTATATAATCTTCTTTTGAATAATTTAAGCGATGATAGGGTAAATGACATTTCTTCGACAACTGACAATTTATAATTTTATCATCTTTATACAAAGTGGGTCACTTTGTACACATTAAAAATAAGGGTCTTATTTTTAATGTCGAATAAGACAAAACTGTAAAAATTGTCGTATTCCATTAAAAAAAATTGACTTTCGAAAATTTTTCCGATTTCGTTTTCGGACGTATACGTTGCACACCCTGTATTAATAATTGAAACAATTTCACACAAATAGTATTTAATTAGGGATTAATTAATTGAGATAACTTCAATTTCTTTAAATGGAAAAAGCGCAATTGATTTTCGGCCTGCAAACGTCACTTTTAACATAAGAACTTCAATAAGTCAAAAAATAGTAGTCTTAGATGTATGCCATTATACATGAAATATATTTAGAATTTCACCTAGCATCTAAAAACTTAACAATATACATACATAGTATTCTATTTCAAATTACGAAATTGGTGCCTACTTTCGGTATACTCCAGAGTGCCGCCATCTTTAAAATATTTTAGGCGAATGGCTCCCATCGACTTTGGCACAGTACCAAAACTTCAATCATTTCTAGCTATAGTTTTCTGCAATAGATCGATGCAGTTTCCGGTGAATCAACCTGTATAATATAATAATATAATAAAAGATGGTGCGTATGCACTATCTTTTTCAAATTAAATATGAATTTTTCATAAGGTACTGCTTGCATGAACTTTTTCAAAGTAATTAAATTTAGTTTAAAGCAAAGCCTTTATTCATTAAATAAACATTCACCATTTATTTTGAAACAGATAATACAATTCGTTTTTATGCATATTCATGCTTAACAATCTTGCTTAGTTAACAACAATAACGAACTTATTAGTTTGTTTTAGTAGTGTAGTTTCAAGTAATAAACATTTACTGCAAGCTTAAGCTCATTTAATTATACATATCAATTAAACGTTATTTAACTAGCTGATTAAAACTTGTTTGTAATAATTCTGACTAGAATATGTCTGTTTTAGTGGCATTTCACTACGATCAAATCTTACTCTATTAATATTTATAATATTTATTATATTCTACTCCTAACATCTCATAATTAATCTATTAACTAGTGTGAAGTTATTTTGTGGATATTTCAAATACATATGTATTTTCAATATAAACAATATCGATATTTTAGCGAGTCTTGGCTTGGAAGTATCAATAAATTTTTTATGCAAATAAGTTACAGATATGTGCCTCGTAAATATTTAAAAAGTTTTTCAAGCAGAAGTTTGGATTTAACTATGCAAGGTATCATTAAAACATATTTCTAATCAAAATCTTACCCGTGATATTTTGGGAATTTTATTAAACTTGATTTTTCAAACACCGTGTATACTTTAATTTGGAAAATTAAATAATTTTGTTTAGTGTTTTGTTCAAATGAATTTCAAATGAATCTCCCGCAAAAATAAGTTTTTGCCGTCTTTCATGGAAACTAACAGATTGCAAAGTTTATAGCTTTATAAAAGACAACTAATTATTTTTAGGCACTAGTGATATAACAGACAGTTAATCAATTTTGTCAGAATGATGGGTTATTAAATTCTAAACTAAAACTTTTCGTGATTTCTACTGAAAAACCGTCTTACTTTAAGGTGCACAAAAGTACGATAACGATTCATTGTATGAAATTAAAGTACTTAATTTTTAGTTAAAATTAATCAACTGATAGAATACGAGTGGTTAACATTGTTAATGGCTAATGAAATTGGAGATTGTTTATAGACGCATGAAAATGCTTTATTTTTTCCTTGTTAATTTCTTCAGTTTTATTTTTGATTTTTTTCTAAAATTAAAATAAATGCTTTCGTGTGGGCGGCAACACAGTTTTAAATTAATTGTAAATAAAGCAGGTAAATTTCCATAAAAAAATCTAGCTTTCTTTTCAAAATGATGATCGACTGTTTGGACAACTTATGTAACAATTTGAAAAGGTTTTTTTACTTAAATTTGGTTCATATTCTGTAAATAAATGTATAAAAAAGAAAGCTTTTGTAATTCAACCACGGCGTAAGAAAATTAGTTTTTTTTCTTTCAGTCCATGTTTGATAAAAATGATAAAGAAGAATATGTCTCCAGAGTGGTGCAAAATAAAGGCATATACAAAGGCACTTTAAATCTTCACTAGGATTTGAAAAATGCAAAAATATAGGGTGATTGATTGGTATTGGCCATTAGACAGATTGGGGCTCCTAATGATATATATTTTTTATTTCAAATGGAATGATACAATTTTCTCTGCATTCTAGAAATCTAAGCATTATTTTAGAGGGACTTTTACTAGTATTCCATATTACATAAATGTAGTCGTTTTAGAGCTTTTTTCGAAGATTTTTGAATTTCTGTCCTGATGTTTAATATAAATAGTCACTGCGTCCCAATACACTGAAAGAATACTCTATTTTTTGCTGAACCTCAGAATTACAATAGGATGTGTGTGTTTTGTATTATGATGTGTAAGGAAGAATGTAAACTTTACGTTATAAAATTCTATAACACAAAGTGTTAATGAAAGCATTATACCATGCGTTTTTAACTTAGAAAAGTAGATTTAAAATTACACAAAAATTGCACAAAATGCTATTGTTACATTGCACAGCAATTTGTGAATCTCCTTCTCATGTGTAATGTTATTTATGCCGTTAGCCTCAAGTTGCCCACAATCTCTGTGGGGTTATTCTCGAATCTGAGGGAATGGAAATTTCAAGAGAATTGTCAAAAAATTCCTACAATTTCAATAGTTCCTATTCTGGAGTTGACTTTCTCACTTTTTCGTAGGAAAATATTCCCCAAATATTCGCTGGTATTTTCTCCAACAAATTAGTAGGAGAAATTGCTAGAGAAATTGAATCGGCTTCGCTCGTTTTCATTTCGGTGGTTTGCGGGGATCTGTGGCATATAGTTATTAGTTACCTATGTCATGTTAGTATAGTTTGCGATATTAGAAGCGCGTTAAAAATATAATAGGTATTATTCCCGAATATTATAAAATATATGTACATTGTACTAATTACAACCAGTGCGATACGATGGATGCTGAGGAAATATTACTAGCCGACCAAATATTTCAAGATGAAGTTCATGCTGAAGACTTTGCTGCAGCGCCACCAAGGCAGTTTCTACCCAGAGTAAATGCATTTGAGCAGCTAAGCGATAATTTGTTCAAACGATATTTTCGTATGAATAAAGCCACAGTAAGAAGTGTAACTCCAGCCACACTTTGCAACAATTATTACGGGTAAATGATGGCGACAATTTCGAGCTGTTCATTTCGGGATGTTTGGTTATATATTCTATTAGTCGTTGCTTTTGCGTAGCAGTAACGTGTTTAGATTTTTTGTCTGCCATAATTTTTGTTTTTGAAAATGCCTTGAAGAATCAATTTAAAGAAACCGTATTTGTATCTTAAATTCAAATAGCCGTCACAGAACAGCTGTTATAAAATCAATAACACATCCTGAGTTTTTATTGGTCTCTTCCTAACTTAAGACTTGACAACAATGCGCTACAATTCCTACGGAGTAAAGGTAGAGAATGAAAGTCGGAACTATTCCCTGTTAGTTCGAGAATACAACATTTTTAGTATCGAGGAGTGAGCGGTGAAAGTTACTCCCTGGGAGTGCTGTTTTTCCACTGTTTCGAGAATAACCCCCCTGGTGTTAATTTACGGTGTATTTAAAACTGAATTTTCGTTAATTAATTCGAAAATTTAGAATGTCAATTCCATTCGATTACGGACATAATTTTGTCCCATAATTTTTATTTGCGATGTTTCGCGATAAGTGAAATTTAAATAAAAAGAAGAAAAAAAAACTATTCATTTACAGTGTCGTTTTTGCAGATATATCGTTTCTGTTCGAAGCTCTAAACTTTTATGGCAACAAGTTGCTTTCGAAAACAGTTTTACTGTTCGGCAGTATCTGAAGCTACACCCAATCTTTTCTACGCCATAAATACATATTTTTTAAGTAAGTGGAAGTAACATATTTTGATGATCTACTGTATCTATTGATATGAGATGAAAGGAAATACAGAAAAGCAATTTCAGGAAAACTATTTTTATAATAATATAAGAAGCTGCAAAATACAATTCCCAAAATGGTTTGAATCAAACCATATGGAAGAATGTTTTGAACATATAAATAAAGAACTACCTTGGGGACCACTATGAAATTGCAGTACGATGCGAAGTAGTAAAAAATATCAATTATCACATATAAAAATTAACAAGGAGCTAAGTACTTTATATACCTTACCTTATATAATACTGAATGATAATCAACAAGAAATGCTTGTAATGATATAGTCGCAAGCACTAGATTATACAAAGATAACAAATTATTACATATCACGAAAATTGGGTGTTTCTGTATACAATAGATTTCTACTGAACTAAGTATATACTTTTACAGAATTATAACATCTATAGTATTATAGTTCTATGCAGGTTTTTGCGAAGTATTTAAGTTATTTATTTTCTCGCCAATGCTCTGGTATATTTTTTCATAATATACACAATGAATCAGTTTGAATCAATTGAATTATCACTCCCTGGTATCTGGTCCCTAGTTATTGCTAATACTGATTAATATAGTGATTTTTTTATGTGTAGTGGGTGCTTAGTTGAGCTGACTTCGTCAGCTGTATCGCTTGTGATAGCCATTAAATCGCGTTTTACGAGACCGCACTGTTAATCACTTTGCTTCCAACAGCACATGCTAAATCAATCCGGATTTCAATTCTTCGAGGAAAATGTCACCGTCTCTCCGGAGAATTGAAACCTGGCTCCTATTGTTCTGCCACAACGATAGTCAGTCGCCTAACCATTGCGGCTACCGATCTGTCGAATCGTCAAGATATTATTACCAAATATTTTAATTCAATCAGCAAAAGGTGGGTAATGTTTAGTTGTAGAGTTCTTTATTCCTTAATTTCTGAATTATTTCCACTTATAAGTCAATAAAACATCAAATAATTAAATACCAATAAATTACAGCTATTATTATTATTTCTTGTTTTATTGACCTATAAGTGGAAATAATTCAGGATAAGTACATAAAGGTCAGAAAATATATATATGAAGAGTTCTTTGTTAATAGCAAATTTTCATTGCACAATCTTGGAGCTTCTCAAGAGTTTTGAGGGACAATTAGGAAATTACATTATCAATTTTAAATAATAATAATAATAACTTATTTACTTAAGAAAATAGTGAGAAGTGCCTTTTTGTTTATATCAAGGCGTGAGCTAATACTGACAAAATACAGGTGTATCCTTAAGTATTCAAAAAGGCCGTTGAACTTGTTTACCTAGTTTAAGAAAGCTACGAAACTGTTTGCGATATAAAATTATTCAACTAATTATGAAGCCAATGTCTCAAATAAATTCCCTAACTTGTTGACTGAAAACTTTTTCACAATACAGTCGTACATAAACTTTTGCGCTTCAGTATATGTACAGCATACACATATTCGGAAAATCGGTAGCTATCAGTAGATAGCAAGGTGTCGAAGCTATAAAAAATATTTTTTAAAGATAATAAACGTTTTTTTATGGCTCAAAGTTTAAACACTATATTAAAACAGGGTCTAAGTATTCTTTCTTTTGCGTAAATATCGATGATAAGCAATTTTAAAGTCGCTATTATTGAATACTCTTTCACATTTTGAATATGTTTACATAAAATCTTAATTAATTACGTATCATTTACCGCATCTATTCAGGTGTAAATGTGTTTAATAGTTAATTAATTTACAAGACGTGTTCATAATGCCAGTGTTAGTAAAAAAAAATAATAGTAGCGAATATGTTTGTGTGTACGTTGTACGTCGCGCTTTGTTTGACTTTTAAGTTTGTTGCAGTCGTATTATGACTAATTGTAACTGATTCAATTGTTAACTAAGGACGCAATTGTTAATTTTCGCTGACTAAACGATTCAATTTTTGCTTGAAGTCGAACTAAATGTTATTAAATAAAATTTATGTCACAACATTGCATTAACTTGAGAGACTAAATAATCATGACCAAATAAATGCATCATGATAAATGATGATAAATGTAGACAAATCGAGAATGCAGAATTAATAAATAAAAAAGTGTTATTTAAAATGTTTTAAAAACATGTCAGTTGACATGTATTAAATTGAAATGTTTTGTCATACGATAGCAAAAGCAGTTTTAATTTAATTAATATCAGTTGTGTGGGGCGGGGATAATATAATAAATATCCAATAAATGCAATCACAATAATGTATTAATTAGTAGTAATGTAGTAAACAAAGTACAAATAATATGTAACATGTTTTGTGAAGTATTTTCAAACGTTCAGAGACAATGATTTGGTTAAGAAGGTGTTGAAAGATTTATGGTTTGTATGTTAAATTGTGTAGCACTTTACAGCAAAATCAATGCCATTTAAAATATTTCAACCAATGTTTTGATGGAATAATATGCTTTTTCGAAATTACAACAGTTCCAGGTTGGACCAACGAATAATTTATAATTAAAAGACAACTAATTTTTTGCGACTAAAATTATGTCTAATATTTTCATACAAATGCAATAAGTTTTTTTTATGTGTGGTGGGTGCTTAGTTAGGGGAGTTATTTGAAACATTTACATAACTATAACCGTATACCATTTCCAGCATTTCCTATCGTTCCACTTTTCGAAGTAATAGTTTACTTAAGAAAGTGCTAGACGTAGTGTTTGAATGGAAAGAAATTGTGACTAATAATAAACTTATACCTGCTATTTGATTAAGTACTAGCTAAGGGTAAGTCTAAAGTATATTTTACGCCACTTTTTATTACTCTAAACCTTTATTTTACAATTATTATAAAGTGTCCAATAACTATGACAAATAATTTACTCTTTTTCTGTTATTGGACAAGCGTCCAATAACAAATTTTGTTTTGCTATCTCCATCTTTTTTTTATTTATAAAATGACTTACCCTTCGCTCTCTTGCATGTGTATTTCTATTCAGGTTTACCAGTTATTGGACATGGGTGTCCAATAACTATTACGTCTTATTTTTTAAATTTAAGATGCCTATAAAAAGAACCTACGATATTGACCCGATTGAAAAAGCTGTACAAGAAATTAAATCTGGACAGGGGTCTTACAGAGCGGTTTCTCAGAAATATACCCAGATCAACTATTGAATTTAAGTTAAAACATCCGGGTCATCGAGATTCATTTGGACCTCGAACTGTTTTGTCAGAACAAGAGGAAAATTTTCTGACTAAATGGATACTAGATTTGGCTCAAAAAGGTTTTCCCCAGAAAATGAAGGATATTTTATCTAGTGTTCAAATTTTTTTGCAAAACAACCCTTTTAAGGAAAATAGACCTGGAGATGGTTGACTAAGAGCGTTCTTGAGAAGACACCCTCAAATCACTGAGAGAACAAGCGAGACTGTAACTTCAGCCAGTTTATGTGTTAGATATTAAGTCCTATATTATGCAAACAAATTTAACGGAAGTGATCAAAGACCCTACACGAGGATAAACGGGATTTCAGATTTGTCGACAAACAAGAAAATTTGTGAGATGGCTGAAGCAACTAATGATTTTTGGGATCTTTATCAAGTATGGCAGCATTTTGGAAGAAACTACAGAAAAAAAAAACGTTGAAAAATGTAGGTAATGAAGAAATTACTCAAGAAGTTTCGCAGCAATTCGACGAACAAATAATTTCGCAAAATGGCGACGACCCTGGACAAATCAACAATCAACAAAAAGGACCAACACAAAGCCCTAAAGTCATTGTTATTCAAAATGAATTAATTGTAGAACAGGATCAAGTGGTGTCCAATGTTACCAATCAAATAATATCAATGATTATCTTCTTTATCCAGTCAGTCTATAACGAAAAGGCAAAAAATTTTCTGAAAAACTACCTTTCGCTATCACTTCCCAAAAATACAGGGACTTATTAACAGAAAAACGAGAGCTGAAAAAGAAAATGCAAACTGAAAAAAAAGAAGAAAAAAAAAGAAAACGCGAGGAAAATAAGAAAGCAAAATTAATAAAGTCAAATAAAATATGTTTTACTTGTAAAATCAACATACGTTCAAAAGTGTTTTTAATATGCAATGGGTGCAAACAACACTACCACAAGCGTTGCACGCCAAAACAACATCAAGTTCATGTGCCAGATGATGAAACTGATGACTTATTTTTATATCACATATGTTTCAAACAGGATGATAGTACTGACAATGAAGAAGATTATGGAGAAATTACGGGAGATGAAGAAGCCAATTTTCAAGTGGTAACTAAATTGGTTCTAACTGTAGGTAATGTGTGATAATAAACAAACTACATAATAAAAGTTACTTGCATATTTCATCATAATTTTATAACAATACAATAACGTCCAATAACTGCCAAACTAGTCCCCGATAACTGTAAAAATTGTCCAATAACTGTCAATTTTGCAACTCTTTCATAAATATTTTTTCATAATTGAATTTTGCAGGTACTACTAGAATCTACATATTTTGGGGTTTCTATTTTTTAACGTGCATTTATTAATTTTTCGACCTGTGAATTTTTATAATCGAAATTTTTCTTAAGTGTCCGATAACTACATATACCGTTTACCCTATTAAAGAAACATTTATTTATAACATTTAAACGAAAATGTTCACTTAGGAAACATGAAAACCATTCTGTATTAAACATTAAAACAAATACAATTTATATATCAAAAAGCTTATAAATTGTACTGATTTAGGAATTAATAAGAAGTTAGCTAAAAATAAACTAAAAATTACTCAAAGAATGTTTCAAAATCCTTACAGAGATTGCAATGAAGTTATTTCATAAGCAATTAAAATTGTGTAAAACAAAAAAGTACAAAATAATGACATTGAAGAAAACCTTGATAGTGGAACATCAAAGCTTTATAACACATCGATCGATAAATGTTCATGAACATTTTGGAATCCTTTTAATACACTATATCGTCACATTTTAGAGTTAAGAAAACATAATAATTCTGATGTGCTTTCACACAAGGAACGTAACTTCAAACGTGAATATACAAACTACTAATATGGAACTAGATGATGGAAATATGAATACAATTAATGAAATTGTTTATATTGAAAGAAATGTTAGAGATAATTTTTAAGAACGCTCCAATAAAATATTATCGGATCGGGCAAAAATTCCAAATGCCCGAAGAAAAAGTCTAAGCAAATTTTTTATAAAGAAGGGAAGTATAGAAAGACTTATACTTTATATAATAATATTGTAAGTGAATTTAATTAAACAAATCTAGTAATTTATAGTACTATATGTATTACCAAAACAACTATATACGTATGAGTATAAGTTATTACATATAGAATGTATAAACAGCCAATTTTATATACATCGAGTATGGATAAATAGCCATATCTTTATTTCACTCATATAAAATTTAGTAAGATAATTTTTGTAAAATGTCTCACTTTTTATTGATTTGTAACATTTTGCAACATAGAAATTCCTCTAACACCTAACAAAGTGCTTAATATTTATATTTTAATTCACATTTCGCACTTACTAATTAGTTGTGTGTTTGTGTGTTCGTGTATGACATTACTTTCTATTTCTAAATATGATAATATATTCAAATGAAAAAATAGTTGAATACATGACAACATGCTTTTTTGTGCCAGATAAATTTTGGGATATAAATATGGAGAAAAGATACAGCTCAATAAATCAATTTTCAGGAGACCGCTAAGTAACTTAAAGCGTTGAGTGAAGAATAGGAAAGAGGCGCAATGCAATAGTATAAAGCGTACCGCAAAAGGTTCCGAGATATAGGGGTCTCTAGTAGTATTTGGGACCGAGATTTGTTAGTTCACATCGAGCTAGCAACGAATGAGGTAGTTGCTAGACGATATGATGCATGAAATATCTTTTCTTAAAAGTGTATTGCGCTTATGTTAGTAGCATGCGTGAATTGATAATTACATGTAATATATAGCTTTTCGATTAACAGTGTGCTTTGCTTGTTTATAAGTGTTAATTAATCAATAAGTATGAATACAACTGCAAATAAGAGGTGTGTTTATTTTAACTGTTCCAATACAAGAAGTAAAAATAAAGATATAACTTTTTTCAAATTTCCAACTGGTAATAGTAATCGCACAAAAGAATGGCAAAAAAATTGTGGGAATATTAATATAGCCCTGAAAGAACCTGAAGATTTAAAAACTAAATTGATTTGTGAAAAACATTTTTTACAAACAGACATAAGAGTGAATAAGAAACGAAAATTATTAACTAAGAATGCAGTGCCTATACAGTATATTGACAAAGGTATCTTGATATGTAATTTGTTATTTATGCTTGTACATATGTTCAGTGGAAGTTCTCTAACTCGAAATCGTTTTTAACGGGAATATTTCCCGTGTATTGCTGGAGTGTACATTTTTTTTTCCTGTAACCGTTTTTTTTTTCTGCTGGTTTTCATAGTTCGATTTTGAGATGTTTGACCGCATACTTACAAGATTACGTGTTTTTGCTTACCATAAATAATTGCTTTGGCCTTATTTAACGTTTTAGAGAATAAGTAGATTTTATGCTATTAAACGCTGACAAATAATACTATATTCTCAAAAAATGTAGAAAGCACTGTATAAGGTCATAAGGGAACAGTGACTCACTTTTGTTCAGACAATCATATTAGGTAGTTTTTGTTTCGGTAGGAAGCTGAAATGCACCCAGAAAAGACTTTGGTTGTTAAGCTTTCATCTGCATCATTACTTTTATAATTAAGACAATCATATAGGAGATGAGCAGTAATAGATAAAAAATGAGAAATGAGTCACTGTTTACCGGTACTTGGCAACAGTGACTCGACCCTGTGGTACACAGCAACTCTAATAGTACACTGTGACTCAACGATATTTGTTTCAAACAACAATTAAAATGTTAAGTTTTTATCTGAATGAATAAGTATTGTAATCAAAACTATTTCAAGTACGAGGTACGAGAAAATCTAATTGGTTCACACATGTTTGGGTATAAAGCGGTACCAATGAGTGTGCGCACAAACTTATCAAGTCATTCTATATAGCGATACAAGAGCGAGTTATTGTATCCGATCGAGACACTGTTCCCTATTTAACAAAAGAATACATATTTTTATAAAATCGTTATTTTCACAGATACCATCGATAGTTTGTTAACTAAGCCAATAGTTACCCATGAAACATGTAGCCGCAAAAGAACATACTGTAATTCAAGTATAAGTCCACAATCACGTAAAGATCTTAAAATAGCAAAAGGGACTAGGAGTTGTTCAAGTATATCATCTTTTACTGACACTTCCAGTAATCGTTCCCCACAGTCAAAAGTTAGTGAACGTGTGTTACAAATGCCATCTCCCAATGCAGCAACAATAGAATCAAAAACTAAAAAAATGTCACTTGCTTTTAACAAACTAAAAAAACGATACAAAGTGATTTATTCGCAAAAATATAGATTATCAAAGAAATGCAATATAATACGGTCATCCCTTGATAATCTCCCGATGTTGAAATACTCCTCAGTGAAAACCTTTGTATACATGCAATGTTTTTACAACAAGAGAAGGCCATGGACGATGGCCGAAAAGCACTTAGCTATGTCTTTATATTACAAGTCGCCGAGCTGTTACAAATTTATGCGAAATACCTTAAAATTTTCTTTACCTTCCATACGAACCATTCAAATGTGGCTAAAAGTTGTAAGTTTATCTACAGGTTTGAAAAATAATTTTAGCAAGAAACTTGCCTTAAAAGCCAAAACAATGACTAATCAAGAAAAACATTGTGTGGTAATGTTTGACGAAATCGCTTTGAAAAGATGTCTGCAATACAATAAGTCTGCCGACATGATTGAAGGATATCAAGATCTTGCCACATTAGGTAGAGAAGAAAAGTTTGCAAACACTGCACTTGTGTTTCTCATTCGAGGTTTATTTTACAATTGGAAAATACCATATTGCTATTTTGTATCTTCAGGACCTGTCAAAGGAGATGATTTGCAACGCATAATAAAAGATGTAATTACTTCTCTAAATGATATGTCATTTATTCCAAAAGCTTTAGTGTGTGATCAAGGTACCAACAACAGGAATGCCCTTAAATTACTAGGCGCTTCACATGAAAATCCTATTATTAACATCGGAGATCAAAAAATATTCACCTGTTTCGATGCTCCTCACTTATTGAAAAGCTTACGGAACAATTTTATGAACACAAACTTACGGTTTTTAATTGATGGTAAATCTGTATCTTGGTCTGACATTACTAAAACTTATGATATTGATAAGAAAAGTAACGTTGCTAGAAGTATGTTAAAAATAACTCCTATTCATATATCACCAAATACATTCCAACGAATGCGTGTCAAATTTGCTGCGCAAATATTCTCTCATTCTGTAGCAGCGGCAATAAAGACCTGTGTTGCGACAAATGAACTTACAAGCTCTACGGCTTTAAATACAGCTAACTTTGTGGATAATATTGATAAAATATTTGATGCTTTAAACAGTCGCGTCTTAAATGATCCAAATCCCTATAGATCTCCGTTATCAGTCGTGAGAGGTAAATCTATAGAAATTTTAGAAAATGCTTTAAGTTATTTTGAGACGATAGATGTATTCGAGGGCAATAAAAAGCGTAATAATATTTACTGCATTCGTGGATTTTTATGGACGATACGGTCCATTCTTTTACTATGGAAAGATTTAAAGGAGAATAATGTGAAATATCTTTTATCTTCCTTTTTAAATCAGGATCCCATTGAAAATTTATTTTCCGTTATAAGAAACAGGGGCGGATATAATCCAATGCCAACAGTAGGACAATTAAGAATAGCATTACAACATAACATAAATATTCGGCTGCAAATATCCCCAGAAAATAGTAACTCTGAGTTAGATCAAGCCAACTTGCTTGATCTTGACAATCCATGCCAGATAACCCAGATAAGCGAAGAAACCCAAGTATGTAACAATGATTTTCCTTCTGAACAAAGAAACGCTCTAGGTGAGGATCAAGACAATGAAGATTTATTCGAAACTACAAATACACAATACACTTCAATCAGCCATTTACATACAGTTTCTTTGGAAAGTTGTAGCAAAACTTATGTTGCTGGATATTTAGCCTATAGTATAATAAAAAGATATGATTGTAAAGAATGTAAACAATTTTTAGTTTCTAGTGACGAACTTACAAATAGAAATGAATTGCTAATTTTCTATAAGGATTATGTAGGTTCCCAAAAATCAAAAGATATTCAGTATCTAAAGCGACCGTCTGAAGCATTTACTAACATTGTGAATCACCTACTAGAAGAATTCAATAATGCTTTTAATAAATATAAAATAGCAGAGAAAATTGCTCACAATATCGAAAAGCATTTATCAAAATGCTTCAATAATCTCGATAAAGGTAATCAATGTTGTCTAACGCATAAAATAGATATTATTCGCACATTAATTAAAATTAAAATGTACAGGAATTTGAAATGGGAATCCGAAAATATCGGTAATATGAAAAACAGAAAGTCGCATCGCAAAATTCAAATTTTGAGTGCGTAAGGCGAATGTAGGTTTTTCATACTTAAATTGTACATGAATATATTTTTGTTAAAATTTGTTTTTTTATTTTGTTAAAATGTCTATTTATGTTGTTGAAATGTGTTCAAAAATTTCCAACTACACAGATATATTTCAGAATGATTATTTATTATTGTTGTCATATGCAGAAAAGTTATTCAATAAACATTATTATCATTAATCACTTGTCTATTAGACTCTATGTATATATGCCATTCTTCATATACCTACCTATTCATATTTTTATTTAAAGAAACATTACAAGTATAATATATTAAAAACATTAAGGTTTCCATTTTCTTCTTGAATAATGTATAAAACATTATCTCGTTCTGATCTGCAAAGTACGTCGAAAATAAATTTTATCGGCTACGTAGTTTCATTCAAACAAAACTTCCACCGCCGTTTGCATTATAATAGCGTCCACGTCGTTTATGTGGAACTCTTCCTAGATTCATCTACAAAAACTACATGACTTACTTTACTGTTTTAATCTGCTAAATTATACATAGAGGGCACCATTTACCGGAGAGCAAGAGACAAGAATAAACATATAGATAATAAAAGATGGAAAGTGGGTACGCAAATATCCATATAGTTGCGCCTCTTTCCTATTCTTCACTCAACGCTTAAAGGAACAAGGGAGATGTATTGTGAAGGCAAAATTTAGCTAGCAACCAACTTTATTTTCCACTAGATGATGATAATACACATAATGCAATAGTTGAATTCAGAAAAAATGGTAATGAGGCATGCTGCTTAAAATATGGAAGTTGATGTCAAATTCTGATACTTTCAGATGATACTTTACACTCAAAATTTTCGTTATAAAATTCCGTTTCATTTGCATATTATGTCTAATAGACCATTCTCATCAATCATCCTGTATACACACATATATTCAATTACTTAGTCGAGATAAGTAAGTACTAGACATCTTTGGTGACATTTAAATTCGCAATAACCAAGGTAATAGCATAAGAAAAGAACAATGAAAATTATTCAAGAGTAATATAAACGAATTTGTCATTTGAAACATAGATACGCAAAAAGAAAGGGTAAAGTTCAAAAATATTTTAGCTAAGTATGTGTAAATACCTTAACAAAAACTAAAAACGTAAATATTGATTACGACAAAAAGATTTGACAAAACAGATTACCAAATATTTAACTTCTTCTTCTTTACTTCTTTTTTTGAGCTAGCGAAATGTTTATGTATTTACAAAAACGCTTAATTATGTAAGATATGTAATATTTAAAAATAGTTCATTTTCCTACGAAATTGCTCTCTGTGATAAGAAATAAAATCTGTAGTATCGCGCAACATTAAATCTTAATCAAACATATTCCAGAAATTTAAAGTCGTTTATCGTTCAAACTGTTCATTCTAGCTTTCCTTGCGTGTTCCTTAGTCCTTGTTCACAATGAACGTAAGACGTAAAATATACATAAAAGAACGTAATACATAATGTTAAATAGGGTAATGTGGGGTAATATGAACACGGTAAGTGAATTTCAGATATTTTTCGTAATTATCAAAGTTCAACCAACATGAATATTTTTTTATCATGCAAAATAACATTCTTTATCAAGTACTGTACAATAATTTGTGTTTTTAACATGATCATGTTTGTAGCGGTTATATTTATGCCTAGTCTTTTCCCATGCTCATATTACCCCTACTATGCTCCTATTACCTCACATTACCCTATATAGGAAACCTATGTAGCTGTTCACAATGACTTTACGTAATCGTTATGTTACGTTCTCCGTACGTGCATCCGTAAAAATACGTTAAGTTGAAATAAATTCATGTTTATGGATCAAATTGGCAATGATGATGAATTCTCTTTTGAACTATCCTGTATATCTCACAATAATTTGAACACTCTTAATCGATCCTACAAACTCGTCAACAAAACTATCTCAAAAATACAGCAACACTTATCAGGTTGCATGTCGATGTTTTTTTAACAACAGTATACATATGTATGTATATGGAATGTGATGTTGGTCAAGTGGCCGTCTCTAGCCGTGGTGCAAAAGCAAGCTCCTTTAAACGCATTTTGCATAATTATTTCACAAATTTCTGGTGTTATTTAAAAGGCTACTCCCAAATATTCAACTACCACTTCAAACTTTAAACGACGTTGAACAAACCTTAATTGAAATGTACAACAGTATTTATAAATCGACCGTTATTATTCGGAGTAGAGATGAGAATACATTGACCAATGATCATGATAAGTTAATAAAAATCTGCTAGAGAAAATGAAATGGATCAAAAACCAATTTGTTATCGTTAAAATTCAAGTTCAATTACCATCACTAATGTATTGTCAAGCAAAAGAGTGAGTTATAATATTTAAAAAAAATAGCAAACAATTTTGGTGTTGTATTAATTTTTCACGGTAATGTAGTTACCTTCAATTATCGATAATAATGTTAATAGATAGTTAATAATAGTGGCCCAATATCTTGTCAAACTTAGCTAGTGGAAAAATGACCAGGTTACAGTGTAGAAAGGATACCCATTAAGGTGTTACAAAGAAACAATCAACAATAATTAGATATGGCGTTCGAGCAAATAAGTTTATATTCAAGATTATTTATTTTTATATGGTATTAGGATATTAGCAAATAATAGGTATGGGTGCAACAATACATGTAATTAGATAACATATACTTACGCAAGCCTACAAAATCATTTTAACAATTATTCTCCAAACCCTACATAACAATACAACGATTAGATATTGCTTAATTACTAAAACATAAAATATTACTTTGAAAGATTTTATAGTACTAACCATTTAGGTGTTGTACAAATTGAAAACAGTGATCCTAAATCCAATTACATGCAGAGTTTCGGACAATAAAATGTAAGAAACTTGCAACATATTATTGTTGGGAAAGTTGAATTAGAAGCGGCCACAAGTAGGTAACAAAAATGCTATGCTGTAATATTTTGCTCAATGAGTAGAGCAACGACATTTGATGATAATTACTGTATTGAAGAAAGTAAATATAACGTGTTCATAAATAATCTGTTAAGTTTATAGAATTATTAGGAGGGATTCCGACTTGCACAAAATGAAGAAGTCGTCTAGAACAATGCTCTAATGCTGATGCTCTTATTGATGTTAGGATAGAAATAAAATGTCAATTATAAAATAATTTGAAAGCACATTTTTTTATTCCAGTTCCATATAAAAATTATCATTTCTGTTTGTGGTCCAACGATTGTAAACTTTGTATGAAACTTATTAATAAAGTAGACATCAAGCTGTTTATGATTCAATAACTGAGTGGATATACAGAATTATTAAAGAATTTGTAAATACCACACAAGTTAATAATTTTCTCTAAATGTATATGTGAGAGTAACTGTGAAAGTATGCACAAATACAGAAACACAATAGGCGCCAATACAGCAAGTATTCTCATTATTTGTAAACTAATCAAACTCAGAAAAACATGTTTATTGTAATTGAGATTTTACAATATAAATGATCTCAAACAATTTATTCCAAATGATCCGATTTAGATAGAATATATTTCGAAAACACCTTCCTTAATAAATTATTATCAGACTGAAAAAGTTAGCAATACATTTAGCACAATAAGTATCTACACGCAGAGAAATATTATCTTGAGTTAAAACAGACTGCTTCAGTTCAAAACAATCCCGTATTTGTATATCCGCAAAACTATATTGTGTTATCACAAGAATATTATTTTCTAAGGAAATTGTTTTGACGCAAAACAACATTGTTTTAATGTAAGAATATAATGGATTTGTAAGACTTCCGTATGTCGACCACTGAATTGACAATTTATAGGCAATTTAACGGAAAATACAGGTTTTACTGAGTCCAAAACGGCCCCCCTTTTCTTGCGGAGATTAGTCTAAGATACCTAAAAATCGTTCTATAAAGTGTTATTTCTAGGATATGTTTCGCTAGTGTTTTGATATTTCTGCTAGGATTTTCAGTTGATATCCAGTTAGAATTACGAAATATCGAGCGGCAATTTAAAAAAAACTTCGTTCAGCAATATAAAAATAATAATCATTTTTTTTTATTTTGCAGTATCTCTTAATACAATTAATAATTAATATATATTTCAGTGACTAAAAAACATATCTTCTTTTGTCTTTTATATTAAATTTACACAGTGAAATTTGATGTTAATGTATGAAATTTATTTTTAAAATATTTATTTGATATTTCGTAATTCTGACTGGATATCAACTGAAAATCCTAGCAGAAATGTCAAAACACTAGCGAAACATAACCTAGAAATAACACTTTTTCGAACGATTTTTAGGTACCTTAGACTGATCTCCGCAAGAAACGGGGTAAAACCTGTACTTTCCGTTAACTTGCTTATAAATTGCCAATTCAGTGGTCGACATTCGGAAGTTTAGCCAATGGATTATTTAGGTACTTCAAGTACAACGTTTGCTTGAAATTATTCCATTATTCCTCCAATTCCCATGAAGCTAAAATACATTTCACATAATGCATTATTAAATATGTACTTTTATTACTGCAAATGTCCACGCCTTAACTATAAAAAACTTATACCTATGTATCTAATTCTTGCGAAATGGTGCACGCAGATAAAAATGCACGTATAAACGCTTCATATACCTACACATATAATCTCGAAAGCAGCTGCTCGAAATTTGCAATTCAGCTATTTCACAAATAGGGAAGTTATTCCGATCAAATACGTTTTTTACAACAAATGTCTAGATTGTATTAAACGCATTTACTTATTCCAAGAAAATGTGTTTGAATCAAAACAGAAATATTCTAGCATTAAAAATATTTGGGTAAAACAGTATATTTTCTTAATTCAAGAACATTTTTCTCTGTGTGTATGATTGATTTAAATGTTGCATCAGTAAAGAATGAGATTGAAGATACATAATCACCAGATCTAAAATTTAGAAAAATATACTATACAAGGTACACACAGCCAATTAACTATGTTCATTTCAATCTTTTTGGAATTTCTTTGAGTTTTCGAATGTAATCAAATGACAAATGTCAATATGCTGCAACAAAAATTATGATTTTAAAATATTTTTTCTCTTGGATAAACAAAATTTCTGATTTTTTGAGATATTTGGCACAGGACTCCTAAATCCGTGTACAGGGGCTACAGCCTAAACCGAAGGTAGTCACACTAAATTGCTTATGGCCAATTTTAAAGTTTGTGATGTAAAGTTCTAGGATCTGCTGGCTAGTTTTGGGAATCTATTAATTACAAATTAAACATTCTTTAAAATGCGTTGTATATGGTCAGATGTAGAAATAACAACTTTTTAATAATAAGAATACTAATAATTAATAAAATTGGATCCAATAGTTTTATCTTTTAATTTACATGTTAATTCGTTTAGACGTTTTATCTTTGTTTACTATATGAATTGATCTTCTCAATCATTGAATAAAATTGGATTATAGAAACATTTACCAAACTTTCTTTTTAGTCAATCATAGTTATTATTAAATTTTATATTTATAATCGTTTGGGTGTCTTAAAGGCAGCGTGGTACGTACCGTCGTATAGGTCCGCGAAGTTGGTACCACAAAGTGGTCAAAAATCGACAAAAACGATAGAAAGGATTGACCATTGTATTGACCACCATTGACCATCAGCAATTTCGATTGACCTTTTGTTTAGGCCACAGCCACCATACCCATATTTTGAAGTCTAACGGCGAAAATGCTAAGAATTGGAAATTTTGTTCATCGGCTATGATTGACCATCGTTTGAACACCTTTTACATTTTTAAAATTTTCAATAAAATTTGATCGGTGAATAGGTCAAATGATGGTTTTCAATGTTTTGTGATCAAAGATCACAGAACAATAAGCCGCATCATATTCGCGTTTGATTACCTTTCAAAGTATGGAAAAAGTGCGGTACACTTTGAAAAACTGTTATATATACTTATGCATCTTCAAGGTCGGGTAAAATTTAACCGGTAAGTGATCAAATGATGGCTTGTGGTTTGCTATGATTAATGGCCTGAAGCAAGAGGTTGTTGCATTTTCTGTGTTTAACCTCATTTCATTAGATATTAATTTTTTTTTACATTTGTTTCGACTATTGTTAAGTTTTCAAAAAAATTATTTGGTGGTCAAACATGATCAATCGTTGGTCGATTCTATCCTGCAACAAAACTTTTGTCTTTGTAGTAAAAAAAATCCTAATAATTTTTTTTTGAAAATATAAAAGTTGGTCAAACGATGGTCAATCGCATCCGATGAACAAAAGTACTGTATTTCCAATTTTTAGCATTTTCGCCATTGGACACCAAAATATGTGTATACTGGCTGCAGCCTAAACAAAAAGTGGCCAATCTGAATCGTTGATGGTCAATAGTGGTCAATAAATGGTCAATCCTCCGAGATAGAAGTTCCTGGGCGGCAAACTTCATTTTAATTGTCTCTGCGGCCAGGGGGAGTCCCGGTATTTGTGTAGGTGTATGAGCCATGTAAACAATCTTTGATGTACGAGAATCGTAGTTGAACCTTATCTGTGCAGATTTATGATGTCATATTACATGACGCAATTCGCTATACAGATAACCGTAAAAATATTGTCCAATAATGTGCGATATTAAATGAGTCCAGATCTAGCAAACGAGTGTAGGGTAAATAAAAGACGGAAATAAAACACGGAAGATAACGAAGCGCTTTTTTAATGAGTTATCAGAATATGAGAGAATACCTAGAATCATATTTCAAAGTCAATGTGTGCTATTGGTGTATAAATAAACTAAACAAAGATTTCAGAGTCTCTATGGTCTGAATAATATGTAGGAAGTCGTACAACCGGATAAACTCTTATCTTTTTCAAACGGCATAATAAAACAGGAAGTCCAAAAGCTAACTAATAAATACCATAAAGACACGCTTATTGAGAATACAATAAAGACAAGTCAGTTTTGTTGTTGTTTACAATTTGAAATTTGGGAAATTTATTTCATTAAGGAACCTACAGAATTATTGCTGATAAAATTTGATAGCCTTTCTAGTTTTCCGGATGTAATAACAGCATGCCATCCTATTTTTGACCGTTCCGATTACAACTGCAACAGCTAAAAGAAGCTTTTCGAAGTTCAAACCAATTAAAAATGATCTTAGAATTTAATCGGATTTATCTTACTCTTCATAGACGCAGAAAAACTTGCACAAAAGTTTGCAGACAAAAGGCAAGAGAAGTGCCTATTTGACTAACCAATAAAATATCTTTCAAAACGCACACAAATTAGTTAAGTTCCATCTATTGTAATATTTTAAACAAAATGTAAAAGAAATTGTCATTATATTTTTAATATTCTCCAATCAAAATAAAGATCGAAATATTGAGAAAAATGAAACAACGAAGTTTCATTTAATTTGTTACAGGCCCAATACCCGTTGTTTCTGATGCAATTTTATTAGATTAACATAGTACGGTCGGACTGTTTTCCTTCAATTCAATAATAATATTTATTTACTGTGACACAAACAAGTGTATGTAAATTGTTATAAAAATAGAAACAAATAAATAGAAACTACATTGATAGATATACCGAATAAATTGCAAACAATTAAAACCATATTGTATAAACAATAGGTAGCAAACACTGTACGAGTAGCATAAGACAAAATTAATTTCATTTAAAAAAGCACACTCTTTGAGGGAATATAATACTCATTTCATTCACGTGGCAAACTCTTATAAATAGATTCACAGATATGAAATGGTGATTTTTCAAAATATGTATCTATGTCAAATTATTTTTTTTTTTCTTTAGATATTGCAGGTTCCGGTGTCATATCTATGTGAAGTTCTTTCCAGCTCGTCTAGACGAACAGTGGTTGGGTTTTAAATGATAGTTTGCAACCGCAAGATATGTTTTTTGTAGTATAAATACGCCCATCAACCAACATATTTTCCCCATAGCACCAAATTTTATGATAATATCGAGTAAACCATACTGTAGTAGACGGCTATTACCATTTTCTTATCCGTAAATACCTCGAAACTTAATACAGTTTGTAAGTGTTGGTAGATGGGATATTTGTTAAAAATAAAATACACTTGTTTGAACACCCTCTTTTTTGTACCTATATGTATATTTATATTTAGTCTATTGAGACTGGAAGCGTAAGACGCATGTTGAGTAAATTTTTGTATTATTCCCACTATAAGGTTGATCGTTTGAGAACACAAAATTTCTAGTTTGTGTTACATCAACTTTTAAACTTAATCGACAATCTTCATTCTCAATTCACTTTGGGAGTTGGAAGTTATCAGCATACTTGTGTCGTTCGTAAACATAACAAGTTTATCTCACATGGCATAACAAATAAAAAACGATAAGGGTCGGGAACTAAGATGATTCTGTCGCTCATATAAGACCTAAGTATTCCAAGAGTGATCCATTGAATACCAAGTTTGTATAATTTCTCAATTATGAACTCATGTTTTACTATAGCAAAGGCTGATGTGAGATCGAAGAATCACAAATGGTTTTTAAAACTATGGCTCGATGAATGCTGTCGACGTAGCTAACAATTTTGACGAAATCCATGTTGGTTATTATTAGTAGCTGTCATTTACTTTTATTTACATGAAAATTCATGCAGAATTGATATGGGCTGATAGTTCTCAATAAATCAGATGTGATTTCTGTTGTAGATACGAATAAAAACTAAATATTTTTACAGATCGAAATGTGATTTTATTCACTAATTCAGTATATATCTGTGATATATTGTTAATTAAACACACACATATTTTCTCATCAGAGTAGGTGTTGAAATATTTACCGAAGATATTTAGTTCATTCCATAGTAGTAGTATTACACCATCCTCCTCAAGGATAATAGACTTTTGTTTATATTTGTCTATCTCAAAGTTTGGAATGTTTCATATGACCCTAAATTTAATCATAGAATGTCAATTGTTTAAAGACTGTGGCTCTTTTTGGCGTTATTTATAAAAAAATCTACGTTCTTTTCTTCTTTTTCTTTTGTCGATATATTTCCTCTTTCCTTTTATTCGCCCTTTAGTTGGTTATCCACTTTAGGGTACAGATCAAATTTAAAAATGGACATATTAGCGAATAAATTTCTAAAATCGTTATTTTTGAGTCATACCGCATTTGATTGGAGAAGTGAACTGATAACGAAATTTATTCTTAACTGTATTCCAGTGTTAAATATCGCAGAAGCTAATTTTGAGAGATTTTACAACTATTGAGTGCAAAGAAATCCGCATTGATTTACTTTTTATCTCAAATTGATCCATTACTGTTCGATATTGTTACTAATTTCATTGCCAAACAATTGTCAATTATCAAGTCAGTAAAAAGTAAAAGTGTCAACAATAATATAACTAAAAATGTCTGCACTCTGACAAGTATATTTTACACCAAGAAAAAAAGGCGGAAATATGATGAAACGTAATGCTAAAAGTAAATCAAAAATGATCAAAGGTCGTTTTTTGAAAACAAAAGAAAATAAAGGAATTTCGCCAAACTATTCTTCCAGCAATGTTTCAAGGATAGAGATCATTACGAAGACACGTTTATTTAAACCTATGTTTCATTTATTCCTAATTTTTACTCTTCGCCTGTAACCTGTAATGATTAAAAAAATAAATATATTTCTCATGAATTGCATATTAGATATAACGTCAGTTGATTTCTAACAACAAACAAATTTATAACAATGTCTGAATTCACTACGTTTGACAAAAATTACTCATAAACAGAAGCGAGAATGCATCATTATTCATTATTGTGTCTTTGTGTATTTTTAGTATGACATCATTATTAAACACTTTTTAGAGCTTATTGTAAAAGATGCGGAAATAGTCTGTAAATAATCCTAGATTTAATTATGTAATTTTAATATCCGAAGGGTTGCCATACTATTTACAGCAGAACAAAACCTCATTCATGCTGATGGGCATTTGCGCAATAAAACAGGAAATGGTGATGCAGTTATATTATATACGATTTATATTTTAATTTACCATTTTCAATCATGATTTGATTAATTTAATACAGGATTTCCTGATTAAAATATTGATTGCGAATCGATTGATAGATACTTTAAAGATATTTGTTTACGTTGCCAATTTGAAGAAATTGTCGTGTTAAACTGGAAACATAGTTCAATTGAACTCGCTCAAACTGTTATAAAAAATGACATGTGCAAAAAGCAAAATATACACTTAAGTTAAAATGAGGTTTTTTGGAATTGGTACAGTTAGTAGATTTTAGAAGTCCAAAACAATTTAAATTTTTATTAGGATTATCAAAAGATACTGTACGATTTGAGATCCGTGAAATATTACACCAGGTATTCTACAATACTGTGGTCTGGTTAGATCCATCACCGGCTATGTTTTGGTATTATTCTTTTCAAATTGTTTTTGATATTTATTTTTTTTTCTTAGTTTATCTTAGCATCTGTTTCTGTTTTTTTAATTCTACAATTTGTTTATAGTTAATTATTAATTTAATCAACAATCTCTCTTCCACATTACTAAAACTATGCGACCGTTTTGTTTTATCAAACAGTCTATTAAATGATATCGAAGACTTCCCCGGCCCCCGTCTCTATTATAAGGGCTTTCAGGTTTTGACTGTATGAGATATATGTAGGTATATGAAATAAAGTAAAATAAAACCACAAAAAAATACAAAATCTACTAACTGGACGTTTCGCCAATAACGTAAGTGGTTTCTTCTAGAGCAAAAAGGGGGTAGAAGATACCAGAAGGTCACGGTATTTCGACGTGTCAACCAGGTTAGACGCGAAAACCTTCCACCTCTAGTGTACTGTCAGCAGTATCGACATTGAATGAGATATTCCACAGTTTTTGTAGTCTTAGATAACATGCTAGTGAAGCATTTTTAAACCTTGCTGAAAGCACAATTGCAAATGCTTCGACAATCTATCAGTTAGCAAGTGGCAGTAAAACGTAATAACAGAATATTTCAAATGACTTCGAACAGCAATAAATCAGTAGGGCAGACGCTTTAGTACCCACAGGAGCAGCAGAAGCAGCACTTGGAAGGCCGTCGAGATTAAGTTTGCCAAATATATAAGGTCAGATGAGAGAATTTGAGTCAAAACATGCTCAGAAAGCCGGACGAAAATGTATACAATGTAAAAGTGAAACTTTCTTTATTTACACACAAAAAGATGTTCACCTTTATACAAAAGCGCTTCAACGCGTTTTCATGCAAAATAATTTTTAAACTAGATATGCAGTAAGGCCAACGTTGCGAAAACGCAACTGTATACAAAATAATTTTTAATATAGACTTAGATCACATTTATAGCTTTCGTTTTACATGCGCTTCAGTTGTGACGTCAACTGAAGTATTACAGAAATGCAAGAACCAAGTGAAACACAAAAACGAACGCTTCTTATAGGTTAGGTGAAGCGTATCACTATCACAACAAGTGACGCGCTATCAGTCTGCTTCACATTCATCTGAAGCACTTCAGTAAAGTGCATCGTAAAAGTGCATTTCCACATCACTTGATTTTTTAAAAGAACGAAGTTGGTAACAGAAGTGAAGTAAAACTTCAGAAGCGTATGTAAAACGAAAGCACCTATTGTACCCCCTTGTTTATTATTAATAAATGATCTATTCCAAACATAACTTCTTTCCTGCTGGCATTGTAACGAAAGTTTATTGTGACAGATTCTGTATATGTAAATACTGAAATAAATACATAAATGACAAATAAGGTCTTCTTATTAGAATATTTAAGCAAACACCAAACAATCCATAAAAGATATATACAAGTGCGTACTCTCATTAGATATAAGAATAATTGTCACAAAAACCATCATAGGTATATTACAGTATAGTGATCAAAATTAAAAATTTAGATAAAGATGGTGTAATAATTTTTCTTTAACTAATCTAATTGTGGATAAAAGAAATTAACAAATTTTATAAGGATAATTTATTGCATATTAAATTTGTTTGGGTTTTTTTATTTATCAAGATATTTTCCAAACTGTATAAAAAAACCGAATATTATCTAATACTCTTTATATCTCATCTTTAAATAAGGCTTTCGCGGAAAAGATTACAATGTAAATAAACAATGATAAAAAATTTGGTTTTTAGAAATCCCACACATATCTACTGAATCTTATTTTTAGTACAACGAATACTAACGCAGAACAGTAGTATAATTTTACTTTCCTTTATATAATGGATAAAACGATACGAATGAGAATTATTAGTATATCTTTTACATTTAGTTAAACTTGTATTGATTAAATATCTGCAAATTAATAGCTCGAATCCAAGTAAAAAAAAAAAAAAATGGAACACAAAAAGGTGCGTTTCGTTCAATTAAGCATTAGTTTTATTATCGTCTGGAGACTGACATGAATGTAAAGAAAGTTACAATCACCACATTCAAATTAGTTTCAATAACGAAATGGTTGCATAAATGATTGATGTTGATATCTTAACAAAATTCTTTTGAAACCTATTATGTCATTTTCAATTTAGTGTATTTAAATATTTACCTGCTTGAAGTCATTTTCACTGTTCTTTCAACCGAGCCTGGAAAAGAGAAAAGGCTTTCATTATTTGTACAAGGAAAAGCAATATACAAATAAAGGCTGCATCGTGCGCCCTGGCGATGGCCATATGGATAAATCAATGATGCAAACATTAAATGCCTATGCCCTACATCTACGTAATATTTACATTTTAAACAGCCTCCCTTAAAATAAATACATCTTTTATGTAGTTTATTTAAATTGCAAAATAATCAACTTCCATTAGAAATGAGTAAATTATAAATATCTATTAGCAATATCGTGCGTTTATTATATTTATAAATGCAATAATCCCCATACAGTCGACCATATTACCGAATTATATATTTATATTTTTATGATATCAAATAATATCAATCGAGACCGGCTTACCTGCGGAAGAAGCTTGTCAATTCACTTCAAAACACATTTTATAACGTCTTCGTACAGATGGATGCAATTTGTTTTGAAAATTATGAAAATTAATAGGTTTGTATACACTTTTCACAGAAGGGAAGCTCATCATACCAACGTCAAATTTATACTGACAGCCATACTGCTGATGAGCTCGACTTTATGCCTCGATATCGCTCTGATTGGCTGGAATAATTTTGGCGAGTCAATACAAATTATGAAAGAGTTTCAAAAACTATATTTGCGAATGGCAGTAAAAAAAAATTGTTCAATGCCTACGTACAGCTTGGAAGCATAAATTAACTATACAAATACAGCAAAATACATTTGTTGCTTAAACAGTCCGAAATGTATTTTAAATTTAAATTTTATCCTAAAGGATTCAGTTGACTTCCGAAGTTGTTTTCTGTCACTTGTCAAGATATTCTGTTTTTAATATAACCTAAGAATGTATTATTCGATTTCAATAAATACAAGAACAGTATTTGAGATTAAAGTGGATTAACGATAAATATGTAATTGAATAAGGAGCAAACTGCGTTTTAATTAGGTTAAAATGCATGCTTTTATGTGTTGGCACATGAACATTTATGTTGTACTCCTGTCAAGTATGTTTATGAAAAGCTACTATTTCCGTAACATTTATTATTATTACCGCTTTATTTTAATCATTTGGTCTTAAATTAGAACAACTATCCAGAAGTATTTATTTACAATCCATTTAAGTAAGTATTGTATTTATCATATCGATTATGTCATGGGTAAAATTACAGAAACTTGTGTTTACTTGTGTTGATCTTATTTATCATATTTATAAAATAAATGATATAACAATGAAATTTATACAAAATCTATATTTTGATTGAGGTGTCGCTTGCTGGCCTAATACAGGTGAGACCTAGAATCGGTCGATCTTTTTGTCTTTAAAATATAATCACTTTATAACAGATACATCATTGAAATGTATTCGAGGGCATATAGAATTACTTTGGAAGCTAGATACAACCCGCAAATGTGTGTCGATCATTGTATATCATATGTAAAGTTGATAGTTTACCATATGTCCTTTTACAGGCTAAGTGCTTATGTAATACACAAAAATTGGTTTTATTTATAGTAAGTTGATGATATTTAAAATATATAACAAAGAACAACATAATATTGGTTGCCATAATAGATATGCTGGTTTAATTTATGTCCTGCGACTTATGTGACTGCTCTTGTGTAAATATAGATATTCCGATTATAGTATTATACCATTATAAAAACCTGCTATAAATATTGGTAATATTATGCAGAAACAGGATTATATACAATTTTCAGGCATGGTAGTGGGTCAAAAAATGACAGTGCAGGGGTTAGCAATTAAATTTGAGCAAAAATTCAATAACGGTAGCAAAACGCTTATGCATCATTATATTAGTTAATCAGTGAAAAGTACTGCCACTATTTCTATTAATTATTTTGGACTTTATTTCTTCGGGAACATTGGAAATGCAATAATAACGAATGGCATACAATATCATTAAATATAGGAAATTTATAGTTTGAATTAGATAATAGCAGTATGGACAACAGTCCCTTTAACATGGTGCTACCTATCACACAACACTTGATATAAATGTTTTCTTAAAGGACTCTGGCATTAATTTCTGAACTAATAGGCGTAAACATATGATAGTCACAAATTTTATTGAAAATGTATAGTGTATATGTAAGTCCCTGTAGTCGTGGAGAGTATTTCTCAAATATTTTTGTATATAGTTAATTAAAAATTTGCTATTTCATTCGAAAATGAAGATAAAAAAGTACTGCACTTAGTATACAGTTTATATTAGGGATAGGATAGCAATATACAGTAACATGTAAGCATAAAATTCATCTAAGATATGCGAATACATGTGTGACAAAGAAATGTTTGCCTTATACAAGCTGTTCACGCAAAAACCCATTCTTCTTTAATTTAGTACTGCACTAGATAAAAGGAAAATTATCAAAACTCCTTCAAATATAATTCTTGTATATTTTTGCATTGTTGAATTCTAGTTTAAATTTTATTATGAAGATTTCTAAATCTGTGTATCCCTAAAATTAATCGTTTGGAAGATATTTCATTATCTTTAACTCTTTTATTATGCTTTGTAAATAATATTCAGAACACTAAATACTTCAACCCACAAAACACCGAAAACCTTTTTACCAACAAACTGACGCGTTTCGACAGCATTTCATTATCAAGGCGATAATAAATAAAAAAAGCTTTATTATCGCCTGATCGCTGATTTTTTTTACGTGTGGTGGGTGAGATAATGATGTTATTAGACCTTCCACTTGGTACATACTATGTAAATGTTTGTTTCAATAAGATGGAACTCCACACATCACGCAAGTTACGTACGAGAATGTTTTAAACAATGATTGAACATGCATTTCGATGTATTACACCCAAAAAAATATTGTTTTTGGAAGCGAATTTGAAAATTTAATTTAGTGCTTGTTTTGCCGTTTAAATTTTTTAAATTACTTATAAATTGTTTGTCTTTTTCTCATTTCGTCTTATTTATTTATGTATTTTACAGATTCCTAGTTTTATTGTACTTAGGACATTAAACTTTGTGGTTAGTGTAAATTTCATTAAGTTTTTCAGAAAGTGGAAAATATTTTTTAAATGATTGTTTTTAAAGATACACATATTTAGATAACTTCATAATAAAATTCTAAGAATCCAACCATGCAAAAATATACAGAATATTCTATTTCAAATAATAAAGCTGAGTTTTGTTTATGAAAACTGGAAGACGGTACGTGAAAATACAGTTTTAAGGAATGTCATTCTGAAGAAAAATTTTTTTATTCTATCTAGTATAACTGAACTAAAGAACAAGCTCCTGCGTGAGCATCCAATATATACTGCGATGTAAATGATATAAAAATAAATCTGTGGAATAAAGTTTTTATCTTTCAATTTTGCTTTAATTCTTCTTTTAACATAGAGACAAATGCTAGTTGGTTTAGAAGGGAACGGTAGATTACATAGAATAAAACAAACAGCTATATCAAATGTTATTTGTTTGCTGCATCGTTTGCTACGGATTGCAGAACAGTGTTTTATACTTTTTAGGTGGCATTCACACTTCCACTTGCTGATATACTTCAAATAGTAAATCTTACACATTATTTAATTCTATCGTCTTCGCATTCTAAATCCGGCATACTCACTATTACGTTTTCTAGTTTCTTCGAAATACGCCGTTCCTTAAACGTACCTAACTGCGACATTTTCTAGGTATGTGTGTACTGATAAGCACTCACAATGATCAGTGGAGTAATACTGAACAAGTGCGCTTTAATACGGACGCTCGAGTTTCCGTGCCATCACTGTACGTTGCTCACCGTACTGTATTGGAAATTGCCCCTCTTTGCCGAGTCTAGTTATTACTGGCAATGATGACGGCTTCTACTTCACTAAGTCACTAGGCGATAAAAATGTTGCAGAATACAAAATGCTATTGTAATTACAATACAAGAATATAAATACTTTATTTGATATTATAGTAGTTATTTTTATAAATTACAATAAACAATTTAGTTTTTACTAAAATGAGTTCTTTGCTGGAACTCTTGAACTATAGCTTTTTCCATTGCTTCAAAAAATTGATCTAAATTAACTGAGTTTCCATTCAAGAATAAAGCATATGCTAAGAATGGAATTTTTCGCAAAGCCCTACCACTCAAGCCGATACTAGCTTGACTTACATTCATTAAGTGCTTTGCCAATGTGATATTCTCGCTGCTAGCGCAATTTTTGTGTTTTAGACTTTCGTAATCTTGAAATTCTGATTTTTCTTGTATTACTCCTGCCTGTAACATACAATCATTAATCACACATCTAATGTCACTAATAATAATGCATACCCTTATCAATTCTTCAATGCAAGAATGGTATATGTGAAAAATAGCATTTGTGCTTGGTAAACCTAAGTACTGTTTGACATCAGCTCTATCGACGAAAGCTATATCGATAGCTGCCGTCATATTTGATGTTGCTAATATAAGTACATTGGAGTGTCCCTTGATTTGATCAATTTGCGTTAGAACAGCATTAACAACTCTTACTGAATCCGATGGCTCATTCCCTGATATACATAAATCACGTGCATGTGCTAATGATTCAACTTCATCAATTAACATGCAAACCAAAATATTCGGATCTTCTATTATTTCTTTAATTCTTGTAAACATCTTTGTAACTAACTTACCGCTCTATAAGAACAGATTACTCAGTGTCTCGCCGCATGTTCATTATCGTAAATCACGTTCAGATATTATTAATCTTTTAAAAAAGACAGAAGTGTAAACAGACTTAAATGAATTTGAAACTGCAAATATTTAGGAAAAATTATTGATATAATATAAATACAGTCATACTGCTCATATTCATTTAAGACCTATGTTTCGATAGTTGTATGAATATAGTATTACCTAAATAAAATATAGTTATGTTTTATTTAATACTATATTATACAGAGAAGGTGAGATAGCTGAGAATTCAAAGATCTATACTAATTATAATTACCTCTGAAAACCATTTCGAAAATAAGCTGTGACTATTTATTTCTACTAGCACTGTTTGTTTATATCTCTTCTGCATTCTAATGCTCAGCTTATGAGCCAAGGCTTTGCATAAAGAAGTTTTTCCAGTGCCAGGTGGACCATGTAATAGTATAACACGATTGCATGCAATAACATTAGCATCAATTCCTTTATCAGCAAACTTCATCATAGTTATCGCATATTTTAAAAGCTGCAAATAAGATTTTATAAAAGGTATAATCAAAATAGATACAAATTTATTACATTTTCTTTAATATTACTATCATATATTAATGTTTCCCATAAATTATTCATATCAAAACAAGGCAAAATCCATTGCGTAGATAAATTTATTTCCTCACCAGATTCGTCAATGTGATTATCATTTTGAGGGCCATCTTTATCTAATGTGTATACATACCAATTTATAAGCACTTTTGATAAATCAATGGTATGTTCATTTCCTTGCTAGAATGCTAAATTTAAAAAATTAAGTGTACTACAAAATATTTACTTACATTCGAATCATTAATTATAATTTTTTCTACGTCATCATAAAGGATTGAATTTTCGACATTGCTAAACTGAGTAAAAGTACTTCCATGTTTCAATGTTTTCGTGCATAAGTATAAATTACAAATGCGTATTATATCAGCTTTCGAGGTAGTGCTACAATATCAGATCATTATTCAGTTGTCGAAATAACAAACTTGAGAAAAGTACTTATGTTTTTTCAAAATTACTTCTATATCTATGGAATCCATATTTTTAAAGAAATATTTGAATTACTTTATACATAAATAGATATTTACTTTTATTTTACTATTCTAGTCACAGTTTTCATAACGTCTACGTTCTTTGAAAATTCAAAATTGACGTTTGGTGAACAGAACTACCAACCACTCTAGCTAATTGTCAAATAAACGATTCTTCAAGCATTTTAGTCGCATGTTTGTATTTTACTTCGTCTACTATATTTTCATTATTAATGGACAAAATCATCAGAATTCTTATAAAAAATTTATAAAAACTGTTTCTTTATTAGGGTTATTAGTTAGTATCTAACTGCATTTAACTTCATTTTTGTTCCTGACAGTTGGTCCAATTCGATCTGTCATCTTGATAAAAGTGTAAGGTTATGTTAATGTCATATGATCATAACTTAAATTTGTTTCTTCATAAAATATGACTAAAGACGTAGATATAGATAAAATATGTACTACTTTAGACAAACTAACTTTGGATACTTTAACTTTAATGGAGGAACATGTGCAACTAAAATTAAATCTTGAAAACAGTATGAACGATGGAATCTTAAATTTGGCGAAAACACGATATATTATGGGTCATAATAACATTTCTAGTTTACAGCTACCAGCCGAAGATAGTTCAGAAATTGAAGCAATTGCTGTGATACATTCCGAAGAAAATGAGAAGTTAGGATACAGAATGCATGATTTAGAGGTTATTAAGAAATCTGAAAGTAACTCAAAAATTCAGGATCCTCTTAAATGGTTTGGTGTGTTAGTCCCACAAAATTTGCATATAGCACAAAATAGATTCAAGCAGGCGTTAATATGGATTGGTGAAATTGCAAATATACAATCTCGTTTAAATTATAATTGCAATAAATTAGAAGGATTACGGCAGTTAAAAAATGATGCAATGAAGACAGAATAATATGTGATATAGTATTTTAGTATTAGTGACATTTTGCTGTATTAGAGCTTCATTTTTCATAGATTATTAAAAAATAAATCAAGTTTGTATTTTTCATTTTAATGTCAGGAATATTATGAGATGATATTGTATTAGTTTGTGAGTTTGAAAATAATACTAAAAAATATGGCTGAAGAAGAAATTGAACCTAAACCTGCATTTAGCGAAGTCAATACTGAATTGCTAACTGTTCCAGTCGATGTAAGAACAATCAGTAACATATTTCTTGTTTTGTAGATATCATATAGATTGTACTCTTTCCTTAGTTTTACAGTATAAGTAAGAACTCTGAATAATAAAAATAAATTCCAAAACATTTATAATTTGTTAGTATCTTTAAATAGCATAAAATCATTACAAGGTTCCATGTCATTTCATTATAATAAGTAGTAGCTCCTAGTATTGGTTCAGAGTCAAAATCACTTTAAATTGTTATTCAGTGCATAATGTGATGTAGGTATATGTTAATTTCTGTAATCCCTTATTTTATTTTTGTTTGTAACGTTGTAGGTTATATTAAGTTACATTGTGCTAGCGCGGTTGTATTGTCGGTGATCTACACAATTTAATTACCGTTATCATCATCATCAAACGGGTCGATGACCGCAGTGGTTAGGCGGCTGACTGTCGTCGTGGGAGGACGATAGGTGCCGGGGTTCAATTCTCTGGAGTGACGGTGACATTTTTTCAGAGAGGTTAATCCCGGATCGACTTGCCATTCGCTGTTGGGAGCAAAGTGATTAACAGCGCGGCATCATATAAAAGGCGATATGATGCTGTCACAAAGCCATTGAACACAACTTACACACACAAACTACACCGCGAGAGTTGCAGTGATAGCCAGACAAGCGATACAGCTTACGGAGTCACTTCAACTAAGCACCCACCACATAAAAAAATCCATTGTATTTCTCAGAAAACAATTTATTATTATTATAAATTAAAGTTGAAGTTAGGTGATAGCTGTCCAAAACTGCGTTCTGGACAATGACACTATCCTGCTTTTAATAGTATGTTTTAATAATTAAATGTAGTGTAAGTGGAGAAATAACACTGGTAATTTCAGTTAATAAATCTAAATTTATAATATAAAAAATCCGATGAGTTTATTTGATTTTCTGTATAATTGATCAACAATATTGTAGCAGATTCTACTAATTCGGTCTCGTCTGCGAACTGTGATAAAGTTACGTTTTGCATTTGGAGAAACGCTGACGAGACCGAATAGATCGAAACCACGTGGTCCGTTTCTAATACTTGATCTTTTTTCATTGCACTCATTTGCAGAGCGATTGTAAAACGGTATGTCGATATTTTTTTGGTGTTCCTACTGTTTGGTTTTTCGGGGCATGGTAGAATGTAGTAGATTGTTTAGAAGAAATTGTTAGGTTTTCAACATTGATGTTTTACTTTTGGATGGCAATTTTATTTTTCGTGGAAAATATAAATTCTCCTATTTCTCCTTCCGTATAAAGATTTTCACACTTTTGTGTTGGTTTTACCCAGTGAGTTAGGTAAATAACTGTGTTTGCCTTTATTAAGCAAATATCTTCTTTATTGCATTAATCATTAATGAAAGCTTGTTTTATATGTATAAATGTATTAGGTATCTCGATATTGATCTTAGGAATAATTTTATGTTAATGTTTTATTATGTTAATCTTCCGAACGCTTCCGAACTGCAGTAATAAAAAAAAAACTTTACAATAATGTAAATATTAATTCAAATAATAAATGTAATAACTTGGGGTGCGTAAACTGCTGCCATCTAGCGCCAGATGAGAAAATATACTACCCTAACTTCTTCCATGAATAAAAGAATTCTTTTGTTGGTATTTTTGCTACCAAAATTTTGTGATGTATTGAAAACATTAGAATGTTTAATTTCATGCGTACATTTATTAATTATAAAATTTACATTGAAAGTTTCAATTAAATTCATACAATCGAGTATTTAATTGTAAGAACTATTGCTACTTTTCAATAGATGACGCAACCTGTATTAAAGTGATACTTCTTTATCACCCACAATTCGAAATTGATCAAACTACTTAATTTTCTAGGAGATCTCGGATTTTGTTATGCAAGACCAGTCCAATCTAGATTACGACGATGTAGGCCATCTCTTCGATGAACCCCAAGATTGTAAGTGTTTAGTTACACGGTAATAAAAATATTAATAGTAGCATAGTGAATAGGGAATCCACACAAGGACTTTATATATTTATTTCTTTATTATGAAATGATAGCGCTTTTTTACTCTAAAATTAATGATTATTAATTCCAATGGACAATTTTTGATACACTGAATCGAAAATTCATCCAATATTGCGGTAGCGCAAGCGCAATATTAAATTAATTTAATACTTTACACTAAACTAATAAAAATGTAGTGGTCTGAATTTGGCGCTTTTTAATACCAATGAAGTTCAATTAGTGTATTATTCGCAAACTCTTTGGCACCAAGGAATGATATGGTTTATAACAACCTCAACAAAAAAGAAAAAAAACAATCTATTGTACTGAAGTAATCTGTTTAGAGTTTTAGGTTTAAAGGTAGGTTTTCGAAAGGGCGAGCGAGCGAGCGACGAGCTCATTCAACCAATCAGAGACGGTATTACTTTTGGCGCGACGAAATCGCACGCGACTGATTTGAATTGCCTGGGAAGCGATTCAGGCGAAATTTCGCACGCGACTACCAATGAGAATGCCGCACTTTATTCAAATTTTAAAGTGGGGATAGTAGTAAAGTTATGAGTTGTTTAGTTTGTATTAGATCTATGTTTATTTGCTTTAATTATTTCATACATTTTACGAAATTGTAGATCACACTAGATGTATTATATAATAGAACAACTAAGTACGCAATTTTTTTTGGTTGAAATTTATAAAATATAAAATTCTAGAGGTAAATACTAATATAAATACGCTAACCAACGTGAAAATAACATAATTATAATCGTATCCCCTTCACCTATCTGATCAAAAATCTCTACCTCCTAAGGTGGTGCCTGATCGGCAAGGGGGGACCAAGAGCAACAAATATCACTTTGTATCAAAATAATCCCACTAAAAGGAATGATCTAACATGACGTCACAACTGAAATGATGTGATACAAACGGATATTTACGGTAAATGGAAGACAACTAATAACTCAACAAAATCTTCACTTTGTGACATTTTTCTATTATAATATTCTGTGACCAACTAGAGATGCTAACACGTCTAAGAATAAAATAAAAATATTTTAACCACAATCACAGGGTTTTTCAATTTTACCTGAATTTTACAACCATATACATTTGCATTTTTCTCTACGATAAGAACCGTAGGAATATATATTTGCAATTAGGTTAGAAGGAGTTAGGAGGTTATTGAAATGTCACGAAATGTAAACAGTACCTACAAACGCCCAACTCACTTCTTCACAGACATTGAAAAACGTAATGACTAATTGTGTGGGTGGAGTCTTATCGCGTCTTCGAAAACACATCCACGCGAACGAAAATTTGTCGTTCGCTCGCTCGCTCGCGCTTTCGAAAACCTACCTTAAGAGGTTTCGTCTTTCTTCTAAAGTTCTTCTTGCGGAGCTAAAATTTCATTCACAACTTTTGCTGCATGTAGAAAGAAAACTCTATTGTAATTTCACTGAAGCATTTTTTCATTCATTGCAATGTTTTACACAAACGATTAACAGGCGTTGCTTATTAAATGTTTCTGCAAAACTTAATGGGCCATTTTTGGACGACGTTTCTTTGAATCAAAAGTAACATATGGTTTCAGCACGACGGTGCTTCGACGGTGTTTTGATTGCCATTGGGAAGTATTTATAGGAACATTTTCAGTGTAGATATCTAGAAGAAGACAGACTTTCATATTTTCTCTGTGAGCTTATGGTGTAGGATGAGAGTCGTAGGACGTGTAAGGCTTTTTCACAGCATTTCGTCCTGTATATTGTTGTCTGCTTCATTCTTTATCATTATTTCATATTTTCTTAGCATTAGTTTTTGTTGCTTGCTTGTTGCTTTTATTTCATAGACTCTTCTTAAAATTTTTTGCACATTACAACTTCTCCAAACCATCTTATTTTTGATATTGCATGATGTAGTGATTCAATATTTAATTGCTTTTTGCATTGAGACACTTTGTATTCATGACATATAGGTACATATTGTGTCTTAAGTTTAGTTAGCAGGACTTATTATTTGAGCGCTTTTTGATTACTTTCTTTCACAGTTTTTGGTATTCCTCTTTTTTTTCTCGCCATCAGCATACTTTTCCTGTTTTTCTGATTTCTTGGATTCTATTTGGGTTCTTAATTATTTGTTTTTACTATGTTTTTGTTTTTACATATTGATTTTATTACATTTATTAGGCCGCTATACATACTTCTCATGTCATAAAATGTTTCATATATATTCCGTTCTTGCAGTATCGAAAACTGTTTCCAAGTCAATAAAATACATTTGCATTTTTTTATTCATGTGTTTTGCTGGCTTGTCTTAATAAATATGAAACACTGTGTGTTCTCTTCTTTTCTAAAGTCACATTTGATGGCCTCAATTGGTCAGTAATAATAAATTCTAAATTTATTTCTGTCTTGCGTTTCTCTTTAAATCATACTATCTCTAGTTTATCTTATTTTGTAAGTACTACCTCATTCCTATCTTTTATATTAGTTTATATTAATTCGGTTGTAGTTGCTTTAAAGCTTTATGAGATAATTTTAGGTTTTCACTAGGATAATCATTTAATTTGTGTTCAAATTTCATTTAAGATTTCTTTTTGTTTTGTAAGTCTAGTGTTATTTCATTCATCTATTATAATTTTAAGTCTACAACGAGTATTTTGCATTTAGGTCCACATATAAATCAATCGAACACTAAAATGTGCTGTCTTCTTTTCTTGTATTCTTGGCCATGCTAACCAATACATTCTTTTACTTTTTTTCATTCTTTTTGCTTTTTCCTTTCGACTTTGTACCTTCTGCAAATGCTATTCTTTGCTTTGTTGGCAATCTAAATAAGTAATTAGATATATACAGTTAACAAAAATTGGATTTTATTTTCAATATAGCAGCGTCTATAGTTTGTACAGTAATTAAAAAAGTACACTCTTTATGAAGTATGTTTTATTTCTGAGCTGAATGAAGATTTTAATCAATAAAATCAATTTTGCCAGTAAATGTAATAGCAAAGATAAGTTTTTGTAAAAAAATATGTGTACGTGAAAGTTACTTCTCTTTATAAATAATTACTTAAATAGACAAAACTGGCGTTATTATATAATTCCTAATTTATTATGGGACCTTAACACTCAAAATTCTCAGAAAGTGAATACGTCGCATTAAACTGCTTAATTGTTCTCATTGATTGAAGTACATACATATATACATATATATTGAAAATGGGTCTAAATAAATTCAATATTGAATTCTTTGTCAATAAGAACTTGATTTGCATAATGGATTGAAGTGAAGTGGAAGTGAAATATAGAATAAAATGTATGTTGATCTCCTGCAGTCGTCAAATACCAGAAGTATAAATCTATAGTTTGAAATCACAGAAGGAAATTGTCAATTATTAATTTAATTTTTTACGTGCTCCAAATGGCACTCTAAATGTTTCTGATTTTAGAATAATAAGATTTATTATTTGTAGTTTCCATATATACTAAGTCTGAAGTGTATTGTTAAATCAGCTACTTGTTTCTTAGTGTATTTAGAATTCAAATTTCAAGTTTTCAATATCAACGCTGTTTCTCTTCCTTTCAACAGAAATAAATTTATTAGTATCTTACCAGATATTCAGACAGCATATTAATGACCTAAACTTTAATTTTTTAACTAATTTAATTATCCATACTATTTTCACAACTTTTCCTTTAATAGATAATAAATTCGACGATTTTGATGAAGGTGAAGAAGCAGGTAGGCAATGTTTAATATGTAAAATAACATTTGTTAATATCAATGCGTAACAGGATTGTACCCCATTATGGAAGAAGGTGAGGAAATGGAAGATACTGGTGGTATGACAAAGCCCGAGTTTCATATGATGGAAGAAGAAGTTGAAGGTGAAGAACGTCCCCATATACAAATGCACGAAGGCCAAGATACTGTACCTGCTAAGCCCGAGCTTGTAAAGTTTCGTCCCTCAGATGCTTTTAGTAGAGATATTGAAGTTAAAGGTGATGGACTTTTCATATTTATTATATAACACGCATATAGCATGTATCTAGAGCATCTTAGACGGTCACTGTCTCAACATTCAAATGTTGAATATTATTTTAACTTAATAGAAATGTATTTGTTGCAGAAGTGGGACGCCAAGATCGATACCGACAACATTCACTTACTGACGTAAGCGGTGATTTCATTCAAAGCCGGGAAGATCTATACACCCCTTCTCAACCACAATCGTATGATTCACTAAGTAAGTATGTAAATCCGTTGTTTTAAGGCAGATACTTACTATGAACTTTTGCACATTTCCGTATAGTGGATCAACTGTCAGTATTGACAGAGCATGACCATGACGAAGAAGATGAAGAATTAGAAGAGGAGGAAGAAGAAGAACTAGAGGAATCAGAAACCAGTGTTGAAGGTACAGAAGAATACGTCGACAGAGAGCCATATTACGAACTATATAAAACCCTAATGAAAGAGTACCCTATGCTTAGAATGAAGAACAACTTTCTGCAGAGAAAGATGGCGGAATATTTCAAAAGGAGAAAAGTCGATGCATTCTTCTTAGTTTCACAGAGAAATAATATAGTTGTATTTTATAGATGGAACATGCTTTGAGGGAATCTGAACGTATTGGCGACGCTCAGATTAAATATTACAAGAAGTTAGATACTTTATGGGATTTGAGAAATACGAATAATATGCAACGTAGTGCAATCACTACAGAATTAAACGAGATGAAGGAATTAAGAGATAAGCAAGTGAAGAATGTTGTAGAAAACTTTGAAGCTATGCAAAACAGAGAAAGAGACATTGGGAAAGGACTTATATTTACAAAAACTGCTAAAGAAATTCCAGAAAAGGTATGGTTTATTCTCATAAGTTTCTCCACAAATCTATTTATCAACTGTAAAATAAAATATTTGAAATCCCACAAAGCTTATCATTATATTGATAGCTAAGAAAAATTAAATTATCTACTAATTAATTATTATGAGTACTGTCGTGTCTAAAATTCGTCTTTTGACTGTTGACTGTGGTTTTACAACAAAACTAACTGACTGCAGACGGCATGTGATCACAATAAATTTACGAATGTTTTGGTTAATAGTAAATTCAGTCAAAAAGAGAACATTGGCGTGACATCCTTCATTTTGTTATCATCTATTTACATAAAAACCTTTTCAGTTATTGGATAGATTACTCAAGAATCAACGAACAAAGAGTAAAGAAATTATGGAAATGCGTTTGTGTTACATTAGATTGCGCAATAATATCGAGGAAATAACAGCAGCTATTAAAGCAATGGATAAAATTGGAGAAAATCATACTTTAATCGATTATGAACAATTAAAAATGGAGAATCAAAATCACGCGGATAAAATTGAGGAGCGCGACGAAGAGTTATCTAAGCTCAGGATAAAATGCACGGCTGCAATTCAAACTCTGGCTCACTTAAGAGAGAAGTCTTCATCAACAGATATCGATATACTTGAAATGAATGATAAATTAGATGAAGTCGAACTTGAAAGGAACGACGTAAGTATCTGGATATACTGGAAGCTATTCTTACTAAAATGTTTGCTTTTTTAGTGGAGGGAGAAAGTTAACGGATTGAAGAAAGAACGCGATAGCTTACGCGCCAATATCATGAAATTGCAAGAGGAATCTGGGTTATTGACGAAGCCTAAGTTACTCTTGGATATGGAAGATACTTTGGAACAAATTGCAGCGTGCAAGAATGAATTACAGCGTATTCACGCAACATACAATCAAAAGGCTAAAGCACTAGAGGCAATTAAGAGGAATATTGCGGAGGAAAAGGATTACGTTCATGCTGAAAAAGCCAAAGTTTCCCACACGAGACCGAAAATTTGGAAGGGAAAGACAAGATTAGTGTATCCAGTATTGGAAAAATTTAATATGAAAGAATCTTGAAAATGATATTGTGCATACGTATACATGAATGGCATATTACAGTAAATACGAAAGTAATTGCGTTATTTTATTTTATGTTGTAGTAGTTAATATGTATTGAGCAGAGACTAAGCATGTTTATTTTTTGCAAAATATGTCGAGATACTTATTATTTTATAACGTTGTAAGGGGTGTATATTCATTTAAACACATTTCTACAGATATATGTTCTAAATAAAGATTGTGGTATTAACCTTGAACATATTTTTATCATCTCTTTCGGTAGTTTTGATAAATATTATAATTATTACATATGATATGCAATAAAACAGTTTATTTATTATTAAAATCAGATTGTTGACTTGAAAATTTTTATACTCACAGGAGTATTTCCATTTTATTCACACCTTACTTGTAGTTGTTACATAGTTTAGTGTATGAAATTTGTTTTTATTCTGCATAAAAAAAATAAAGAACAGAATGTTTTTCTAAGGAAAAAATATTTGAATCTGAATTTGTAATGCTTCTAAACTAAAACAAGGTAACATGTTGTAATGTATGTTTCTGACGGTTGTTTTCACTCTTTGTATATTTCTTATCATAGTTGGTCGAATCAGTACGATAAAATATTTACATATTATGTACTACATCCAAGAAGTATAGTGAACTCACGTGTAGAGGTTAATAAAACACAATACTGATGGAAAATACCCTTATAACTTATATCTTTTCCATAAACTTTATTTCTTGGCTGTTATTATTATCTGAGATTAACGCATTTTATTCTTGACAGACAATTTTAATGTTTACGTTTTAAAAAGCTGTAGTGTATGTAATTCGTGTAAAGTGTGTACAGGTCATATTAAAATGTATTTACGAAAATTACTATATGGAAATTCTAGTGAACGTCAAGCACTTTTATTTAAGAAAAAGAAGAAACATGTCTATCAAATACTAACAAGAGGTAAGTGATTACTTCGATATATTTTTTTTTATTTTCTAATGATAACGCGCTTAAGAATTCTTTGAAATATCTATTTTTTTAAAACGACAAACAAAACTACAGAGTTTCAGATTAAATTTATGAACTAGATCATCACTGCAGTTTTATCGGGGTTTATAAAATATTGCAGGCGATTGTTATACTAAAGAAATGGTAAATATTGTAGATAGATAAGTTTTTAATACACGGCACGCACAGTGTTTAATCAAATTAATGAAAAGTGAATATTAAAAGATAGTACCAATAAATAGAAGTCAAGCTTGCGTAGAAAATTCTAATATGTTTTCACAGGCGTTCCATTTGCACCGTAAGGTATTCAACAGTTCCTGATAAAATTTTTAAGTTCCGTTGAATTAAATCGAGACAATAATTGAAAATCTGCGATGACAATTTCACAAAGTCTAGTATGGAACCTTAAAAATCATTCTTGGAACTATTGAGGTGCAACTTTTCAAATATTGATTTGAATGTTTTGAACCTCAATAAAACTCAAAAAAACTTTAAAACTCTTGGAGTGCTACTCGGGATTTCAACAAAAAATTCCTAAATAAAAGCCACAAACAATCACGATAACTTTCGAAATATTGATCTAAGCGTTTCGAACTTTGATAGTTATTGCTAGAACTTTTAGGGAACAAGAAAAAACAAAAGAACAACAAAAACTTTATATTCTGAATTTGATCTTATTTTCATAATCTTTTCAGCTACGCAAAATAGCTAAAACTTCGGAAATATTGCTTTGAGTGTATCAAACGTTTATCGTTTTCGCTAGATAGTACTAGCGATGAAGCAACACTTACAGCAAAATTTCGAAAATTATTGTGTTTTTTCATATTTAAAAAATTAATAAGAAAGCCAAATTTCGGAATTTTGAATGTACCGAGAGTTTTGGATAGTACAGTTTTAGAGCTAATTACCGAAGATTGCAACGCTCAGAACAATGTTTTAGATTTTGTTTTTAGATGTTTTAGATTATCGCCACTTTTTGTACATTCAAAACGATACAAGAAAAAAGGAATACATTTCGGAATATTGTTTTTTTTTTGTTGGAATTCTGAGCAGTATCTCAAGTGTTATATAACTATTGAGGTCCGAAACGCTGAGATAAATATATCGAACTCTAGAACTTTCTGGAATACAATCAGAATTCCAATAAAAACATTGTTTTCTCGGAAATACAATGCTAAGTTCATACGATGAAGAAGAAGATTAATACTCTTAATACATTCTTATACTAAATTTGAAGGTAGGATAATCAATTTTATTGCACTTTTTCCAGATTAGGAGAAGTTTATTTATTTAATTTGAACTAAATTTTCTCAAGTAGATGACCTAATTAAATACTATTTGTATAAAATTGTTATCATTATTAATACAGAGTGTGCGAAATATACGCCTGAAAATAAAAAATCGGAAAAATTACGGAGAGTCAATTTTTTAAATGGAAAGTGGCAATTTTTTTTTATCTTGGTCGGCATTAATTATTTATTAAATTAATCGCTATATTTATTTTGAGTACAATATCGACTTGTTGTATATGACACGGAACCAACAACACCGGAAAACATGCAGCAGAGAATAAGACATGCATGTGCAGACATATCTGAAGACATGTTACTCCGTGTGCATAGAGATTTTTTTGCGCGAATATAAAAGTGCATTGAGGCTGGTGGCTGCCAATTTTAACATTTAATTCGATAGCCGTCTGCTTTCTTCCACTGTTTACCTTATGTAAACAATTTGTAGCTACTATTAACATTTATTTTCTACTTTTACATTTAACAAACAAATAAAAAACATTTGCTGCACTGATTTTTAATGTCCTCATTTTTTCGAAATATCTCGATTAATATTAATTTTAGGTCCTATGTGGTTTACTATTTTTCTATTCACAACTCAATGATCTTTTAGAATTTGATAAAAAAATACCATATGCTATTTGAAAAAAAAAGAGTTAACCTTTGCTATGACCTTTGTGTCTTTCTTTATAGTGACAACAGTAGCGCCATCGAATGAGCCCTTCATATAGTTAAACTTTTGTCTAACACTTTTCTTCATAACTCTAATTGTTTCGAAGATATTACAGTGTAACACTTGAAATTGACGACCCTGTATATCAGCTTTCACCACTGTAAGGATTTTGTTGTTACAACTGGAGATATGTATATGTCTAACGTACGGTAACCGCATTTTATTAATTAAACTGCAACATCTACTTTATTATTTTTTAATAAACATTTTATTACACGCATTGTAATGTTTAATTGTTGATGGGATTAATTTCATAGATATCTATATTTAAAAATTAATAAGATTTTTGTCTTACGTACTTTTGCATATAATAGCAAGCATATTCCTGAATGAAGCAGCTATTTCTAGTTTGATGCATAGAATTGAGATCCAGATTTCATCTTAATCGTGCTGAACATATCCTAACAATAAGTGGGTATACAACTTCTCAAAATGATATTCAAAATGGTTTTCGGCATTATATACTGAAATTCTGAGATTAATAGAGATCACTAATAGAAAATGTGATGAGACATGATATACATATGTATGTATATCATGTCTATTCTATTCTATTTGCATATTGACTGTGTTTTTTTTTGGAAAAATAATATAATAGAA